>CAWVNZ010001822.1:0-93135 GCA_963930735.1 Dioctria linearis | reverse complement strand
TTAATTTTTTACTGTCGCAAATTTTAAATACGCCAGGGATTGCCGTTTCTATAGTAAATTTTGCAAAAAATAATTTTTTACTGTCGCAAATTTTAATTGCGCCAGGGATTGCCTTTTCTATAGTAAATTTTTCAAAAATTAATTTTTTTTTGTCGCAAATTTTAAATCCGCCAGGGATTGCCTTTTCTATAGTAAATTATTCAAAAAATATTTTTTTACTGTCGAAAATTTTAATTGCGCCAGGGATTGCCTTTTCTATAGTAAATTTTTCAAAAAATAATTTTATACTGTCGCAAATTTTAATTGCGCCAGGGATTGCCTTTTCTATAGTAAATTTTTCACAAATTAATTGTTTACTGTCGCAAATTTTAATTGCGCCAGGGATTGCCTTTTCTATAGTAAATTCTTCAAAAAATAATTTTTTACTGTCGCAAATTTTAAATACGCCAGGGATTGCTTTTCTATAGTAAATTATTCAAAAAATAATTTTTTACTGTCGCAAATTTTAAATACGCCAGGGATTGCCTTTTCTACAGTAAATTTTTCAAAAAATTATTTTTTACTGTCGCAAATTGTAATTGCGCCAGGGATTGCCTTTTCTACAGTAAATTTTACAAAAAATAATTTTTTACTGTCGAAAATTTTAATTACGCCAGAGATTGCCTTTTCTATAGTAAATATTCAAAAAATAATTTTCTACTGTCGCAAATTTTAATAACGCCAGGGATTGCTTTTCCATAGTAAATTTTTCAAAAAATAATTTTTTACTGTCGCAAATTTTAATTACGCCAGGGAATGCCTTTTCTATAGTAAATTTTTCAAAAAATAATTTTTTACTGTCGCAAATTTTAATTACGCCAGGGATTGCCTTTTCTACAGTAAATTTTTCAAAAAATTATTTTTTACTGTCGCAAATTGTAATTGCGCCAGGGATTGCCTTTTCTACAGTAAATTTTACAAAAAATAATTTTTTACTGTCGAAAATTTTAATTACGCCAGAGATTGCCTTTTCTATAGTAAATTATTCAAAAAATAATTTTCTACTGTCGCAAATTTTAATTACGCCAGGGATTGCCTTTTCTATAGTAAATTATTCAAAAAATAATTTTTTACTGTCGCAAATTTTAATTATGCCAGGGATTGCCTTTCTATAGTAAATTTTTCAAAAAATAATTTTCTACACTCGCAAATTTTAATTGCGCCAGGGATTGCCTTTTCTATAGTAAATTTTTCACAAATTAATTTTTTACTGTCGCAAATTTTAAAAACGCCAGGGATTGCCTTTTCTATAGTAAATTTTTCAAAAAATAATTTTTTACTGTCCCAAATTTTAAATACGCCAGGGTTTTGCCTTTTCTATAGTAAATTTTTCAAAAAATGATTTTTTACTGTCGCAAATTTTAAATACGCCAGGGATTGCCTTTTTATAGTAAATTATTCAAAAATAATTTTTTACTGTCGCAAATTTTAAATACGCCAGGGATTGCCTTTTATATAGTACATTTTTCAAAAAATAATTTTTTACTGTCGCAAATTTTAAATACGCCAGGGATTGCCTTTTCTATAGTAAATTATTCAAAAAATAATTTTTTACTCTCGCAAATTTTAAATACGCCAGGGATTGCCTTTTCTACAGTAAATTTTTCAAAAAATAATTTTTTACTTTCGCAAATTTAAATTACGCCAGGGATTGCCTTTTCTATAGTAAATTTTTCAAAAAATAATTTTTTACTGTCGCAAATTTTAATTACGCCAGATATTGCCTTCTCTACAGTAAATTTTTCAAAAAATAATTTTATACTGTCGCAAATTTTAATTGCGCCAGGGATTGCCTTTTCTACAGTAAATTTTACAAAAAATAATTTTTTACTGTCGCAAATTTTAATTGCGCCAGGGATTGCCTTTTCTATAGTAAATTTTGCAAAAAAATAATTTTTTACTGTCACAAAATTTAATTGCGCCAGGGATTGCCTTTTCTATAGTAAATTATTCAAAAAATAATTTTTTACTGTCGCAAATTTTAAATACGCCAGGGATTGCCTTTTCTATAGTAAATTTTGCAAAAAAATAAATTTATACTATCGCAAATTTTAAATACGCCAGGGATTGCCTTTTCTATGGTAAATTATTCAAAAAATAATTTTTTACTGTCGCAAATTTTAATTACGCCAGGGGATTGCCTTTTCTACAGTAAATTTTGCAAAAATAATTTTTTACTGTCGCAAATTGTAATTGCGCCAGGGATTGCCTTTTCTACAGTAAGTTTTACAAAAAATAATTGTTTACTGTTGAAAATTTTAATTACGCCAGGGATTGCCTTTTCTATAGTAAATTTTTCAAAAAATAATTTTTTACTGTCGCAAATTTTAAATACGCCAGGGATTGCCTTTTCTACAGTAAATTTTTCAAAAATTATATTTTACTGTCGCAAATTTAATTGCGCCAGGGATTGCCTTTTCTATAATAAATTTTTCAAAAAATAATTTTTTACTGTCGCAAATTTTAATTACTCCAGGGATTGCCTTTTCTACAGTAAATTTTTCAAAAATTAATTTTTTACTGTCGCAAATTTTCTATAGTAAATTTTTCAAAAAATAATTTTTTACTGTCGCAAATTTTAATTACGCCAGGGATTGCCTTTTCTATAGTAAATTTTTCAAAAAATAATTTTTTACTGTCGCAAATTTTAATTACGCCAGGAATTTCCTTTTCTACAGTAAATTTTTCAAAAAATAATTTTATACTGTCGCAAATTTTAATTGCGCCAGGGATTGCATTTTCTATAGTAAATTTTGCAAAAAATAATTTTTTTACTGTCGCAAATTTTAATTGCGCCAGGGATTGCCTTTTCTATAGTAAATTTTTCAAAATTTAATTTTATACTGTCGCAAATTTTAAATACGCCAGGGATTGCCTTTTCTATATAAATTTTTCAAAAATAATTTTTTACTCTCGCAAATTTTAATTGCGCCAGGGATTGCCTTTTCTATAGTAAATTTTTCAAAAAATAATTTTTTACTGTCGCAAATTTTAAATTCGCCAGGGATTGCCTTTTCTACAGTAAATTTTTCAAAAATTAATTTTTTACTGTCGCAAATTTTAAATACGCCAGGGGATTGACTTTTCTATAGTAAATTATTCAAAAAATAATTTTTTACTGTCGCAAATTTTAAATACGCCAGGGATTGCCTTTTCTATAGTAAATTTTTTACTGTCGCAAATTTTAATTGCGCCAGGGATTGCCTTTTCTATAGTAAATTTTTCAAAAATTAGTTTTTTACTGTCGCATATTTTAAATACGCCAGGGATTGCCTTTTCTATAGTAAATTTTTCACAAATTAATTTTTTACTGTCGCAAATTTTAATTGCGCCAGGGATTGCCTTTTCTATAGTAGATTTTTCAAAATTTAATTTTATACTGTCGCAAATTTTAAATACGCCAGAGATTGCCTTTTCTATAGTAAATTATTCAAAAAATAATTTTTTACTGTCGCAAATTTTAATTGCGCCAGGGATTGCCTTTTCTATAGTAAATTTTTCAAAATTAGTTTTTTACTGTCGCATATTTTAAACACGCCAGGGATTGCCTTTTCTATAGTAAATTTTTCACAAATTAATTTTTTACTGTCGCAAATTTTAATTACGCCAGGCATTGCCTTTTCTATAGTAAATTTTTCAAAATTTTAATTTTATACTGTCGCAAATTTTAAATACGCCAGAGATTGCCTTTTCTATAGTAAATTATTCAAAAAATAATTTTTTACTGTCGCAAATTTTAATTGCGCCAGGGATTGCCTTTTCACAGTAAATTTTTCAAAAACTAATTTTTTACTGTCGCAAATTTTAACTACGCCAGGTATTGCCTTTTCTATAGTAAATTTTTCAAAAAATATTTTTTTACTGTCGCAAATTTTAATTACGCCAGGGATTGCCTTTTCTACAGTACATTTGTCAAAATTAATTTTTACTGTCGCAAATTTTAACTACGGCAGGGATTGCCTTTTCTATAGTAAATTTTTTACTGTCGCAAATTTTAAATACGCCAGGGATTGCCTTTTCTATAGTAAATTTTGCAAAAAATAATTTTTTACTGTCGCAAATTTTAATTGCGCCAGGGATTGCCTTTTCTATAGTAAATTTTTCAAAAATTAATTTTTTACTGTTGCAAATTTTAAATCCGCCAGGGATTGCCTTTTCTATAGTAAATTATTCAAAAAATAATTTTTAACTGTCCCAAATTTTAATTGCGCCAGGGATTGCCCTTTCTATAGTAAATTTTTCAAAAAATAATTTTATACTGTCGCAAATTTGAATTGCGCCAGGGATTGCCTTTTCTATAGTAAATTTTTCAAAAATTAATTTTTTACTGTCGAAAATTTTAATTACGACAGGGGATTGCCTTTTCTATAGTAAATTATTCAAAAAATAATTTTTTACTGTCGCAAATTTTAAATACGCCAGGGATTGCCTTTTCTATAGTAAATTTTGCAAAAAAATAATTTTTTACTGTCGCAAATTTTAATTGCGCCAGGGATTGCCTTTTCTATAGTAAATTTTTCAAAATTTAGTTTTATACTGTCGCAAATTTTAAATACGCCAGGGATTGCCTTTTCTATAGTAAATTTTTCAAAAAATAATTTTTTACTCTCGCAAATTTTAATTGCGCAAGGGATTGCCTTTTCTATAGTAAATTTTTCAAAATTTAATTTTATACTGTCGCAAATTTTAAATACGCCAGGGATTGCCTTTTCTATAGTAAATTTTTCAAAAAATAATTTTTACTCTCGCAAATTTTAATTGCGCCAGGGGATTGCCTTTTCTATAGTAAATTATTCAAAATTCAATTTTATACTGTCGCAAATTTTAAATACGCCAGGGATTGCCTTTTCTATAGTAAATTTTTCACAAATTAATTTTTTACTGTCGCAAATTTTAAATACGCCAGGGATTGCCTTTTCTATAGTAAATTTTGCAAAAAATAATTTTTTACTGTCGCAAATTTTAATTGCGCCAGGGATTGCTTTTCTATAGTAAATTTTTCAAAAATTAATTTTTTACTGTCGCAAATTTAAATCCGCCAGGGATTGCCTTTTCTATAGTAAATTATTCAAAAAATAATTTCTAACTGTCGCAAATTTTAATTGCGCCAGGGATTGCCCTTTCTATAGTAAATTTTTCAAAAAATAATTTTATACTGTCGCAAATTTGAATTGCGCCAGGGATTGCCTTTTCTATAGTAAATTTTTCAAAAATTAATTTTTTACTGTCGAAAATTTTAATTACGACAGGGATTGCCTTTTCTATAGTAAATTATTCAAAAAATAATTTTTTACTGTCGCAAATTTTAAATACGCCAGGGATTGCCTTTTCTATAGTAAATTTTGCAAAAAATAATTTTTTACTGTCGCAAATTTTAATTGCGCCAGGGATTGCCTTTTCTATAGTAAATTTTTCAAAATTTAATTTTATACTGTCGCAATTTTAAATACGCCAGGGATTGCCTTTTCTATAGTAAATTTTTCAAAAAATAATTTTTTACTCTCGAAAATTTTAATTGCGCCAGGATTGCCTTTTCTATAGTAAATTATTCAAATTCAATTTTATACTGTCGCAAATTTTAAATACGCCAGGGATTTGCCTTTTCTACAGTAAATTTTTTAAAAATTAATTTTTTACTGTCGCAAATTTTAAATACGCCAGGGATTGCCTTTTCTATAGTAAATTATTCAAAAAATAATTTTTTACTGTCGCAAATTTTAAATACCCCAGGGATTGCCTTTTCTATAGTAAATTTTTTACTGTCCGCAAATTTTAATTGCGCCAGGGATTGCCTTTTCTATAGTAATAATTTCAAAATTTAAATTTATACTGTCGCAAATTTTAAATACGCCAGGGATTTCCTTTTCTATAGTAAATTATTCAAAAAATAATTTTTTACTGTCGCAAATTTTAATTGCGCCAGGGATTGCCTTTTCTACAGTAAATTTTTCAAAAACTAATTTTTTACTGTCGCAAATTTTAATTACGCCAGGGATTGCCTTTTCTATAGTAAATTTTTCAAAAAATAATTTTTTACTGTCGCAAATTTTAATTACGCCAAGGATTGCCTTTTCTACAGTAAATTTTTCAAAAATTAGTTTTTTACTGTCGCATATTTTAAATATGCCAGGGATTGCCTTTTCTATAGTAAATTTTTCACAAATTAATTTTTTACTGTCAAAAATTTTAATTGCGCCAGGTATTGCCTTTTCTATAGTAAATTTTTCAAAATTTAATTTTATACTGTCGCAAATTTTAAATACGCCAGGGATTGCCTTTTCTATAGTAAATTATTCAAAAAATAATTTTTTACTGTCGCATATTTTAATTGCGCCAGGGATTGCCTTTTCTACAGTAAATTTTTCAAAAACTAATTTTTTACTGTCGCAAATTTTAACTACGCCAGGGATTGCCTTTTCTATAGTAAATTTTTCAAAAACTAATTTTTTACTGTCGCAAATTTTAATTACGCCAGGGATTGCCTTTTCTACAGTAAATTTTTCAAAAATTAATTTTTTACTGTCGCAAATTTTAATCACGCCAGGGATTGCCTTTTCTATAGTAAATTTTTCACAAATTAATTTTTTACTGTCGCAAATTTTAAATACGCCAGGGATTGCCGTTTCTATAGTAAATTTTGCAAAAAATAATTTTTTACTGTCGCAAATTTTAATTGCGCCAGGGATTGCCTTTTCTATAGTAAATTTTTCACAAATTAATTGTTTACTGTCGCAAATTTTAATTGCGCCAGGGATTGCCTTTTCTATAGTAAATTCTTCAAAAAATAATTTTTTACTGTCGCAAATTTTAAATACGCCAGGGATTGCCTTTTCTATAGTAAATTATTCAAAAAATAATTTTTTACTGTCGCAAATTTTAAATACGCCAGGGTTTGCCTTTTCTACAGTAAATTTTTCAAAAAATTATTTTTTACTGTCGCAAATTGTAATTGCGCCAGGGATTGCCTTTTCTACAGTAAATTTTACAAAAAATAATTTTTTACTGTCGAAAATTTTAATTACGCCAGAGATTGCCTTTTCTATAGTAAATTATTCAAAAAATAATTTTCTACTGTCGCAAATTTTAATAACGCCAGGGATTGCTTTTCCATAGTAAATTTTTCAAAAAATAATTTTTTACTGTCGCAAATTTTAATTACGCCAGGGAATGCCTTTTCTATAGTAAATTTTTCAAAAAATAATTTTTTACTGTCGCAAATTTTAATTACGCCAGGGATTGCCTTTTCTACAGTAAATTTTTCAAAAAATTATTTTTTACTGTCGCAAATTGTAATTGCGCCAGGGATTGCCTTTTCTACAGTAAATTTTACAAAAAATAATTTTTTACTGTCGAAAATTTTAATTACGCCAGAGATTGCCTTTTCTATAGTAAATTATTCAAAAAATAATTTTCTACTGTCGCAAATTTTAATTACGCCAGGGATTGCCTTTTCTATAGTAAATTATTCAAAAAATAATTTTTTACTGTCGCAAATTTTAATTATGCCAGGGATTGCCTTTTCTATAGTAAATTTTTAAAAAAATAATTTTCTACACTCGCAAATTTTAATTGCGCCAGGGATTGCCTTTTCTATAGTAAATTTTTCACAAATTAATTTTTTACTGTCGCAAATTTTAAAAACGCCAGGGATTGCCTTTTCTATAGTAAATTTTTCAAAAAATAATTTTTTACTGTCGCAAATTTTAAATACGCCAGGGATTGCCTTTTCTATAGTAAATTTTTCAAAAAATGATTTTTTACTGTCGCAAATTTTAAATACGCCAGGGATTGCCTTTTTATAGTAAATTATTCAAAAAATAATTTTTTACTGTCGCAAATTTTAAATACGCCAGGGATTGCCTTTTCTATAGTACATTTTTCAAAAAATAATTTTTTACTGTCGCAAATTTTAAATACGCCAGGGATTGCCTTTTCTATAGTAAATTATTCAAAAAATAATTTTTTACTCTCGCAAATTTTAAATACGCCAGGGATTGCCTTTTCTACAGTAAATTTTTCAAAAAATAATTTTTTACTTTCGCAAATTTAAATTACGCCAGGGATTGCCTTTTCTATAGTAAATTTTTCAAAAAATAATTTTTTACTGTCGCAAATTTTAATTACGCCAGATATTGCCTTCTCTACAGTAAATTTTTCAAAAAATAATTTTATACTGTTGCAAATTATAATTGCGCCAGGGATTGCCTTTTCTACAGTAAATTTTACAAAAAATAATTTTTTACTGTCGCAAATTTTAATTGCGCCAGGGATTGCCTTTTCTATAGTAAATTTTGCAAAAAAATAATTTTTTACTGTCACAAAATTTAATTGCGCCAGGAATTGCCTTTTCTCTAGTAAATTATTCAAAAAATAATTTTTTACTGTCGCAAATTTTAAATACGCCAGGGATTGCCTTTTCTATAGTAAATTTTGCAAAAAAATAAATTTATACTGTCGCAAATTTTAAATACGCCAGGGATTGCCTTTTCTATGGTAAATTATTCAAAAAATAATTTTTTACTGTCGCAAATTTTAATTACGCCAGGGATTGCCTTTTCTACAGTAAATTTTGCAAAAAATAATTTTTTACTGTCGCAAATTGTAATTGCGCCAGGGATTGCCTTTTCTGCAGTAAGTTTTACAAAAAATAATTGTTTACTGTTGAAAATTTTAATTACGCCAGGGATTGCCTTTTCTATAGTAAATTTTTCAAAAAATAATTTTTTACTCTCGCAAATTTTAAATACGCCAGGGATTGCCTTTTCTACAGTAAATTTTTCAAAAAATAATTTTTTACTTTCGCAAATTTAAATTACGCCAGGGATTGCCTTTTCTATAGTAAATTTTTCAAAAAATAATTTTTTACTGTCGCAAATTTTAATTACGCCAGATATTGCCTTCTCTACAGTAAATTTTTCAAAAAATAATTTTATACTGTCGCAAATTTTAATTGCGCCAGGGATTGCCTTTTCTACAGTAAATTTTACAAAAAATAATTTTTTACTGTCGCAAATTTTAATTGCGCCAGGGATTGCCTTTTCTGCAGTAAGTTTTACAAAAAATAATTGTTTACTGTTGAAAATTTTAATTACGCCAGGGATTGCCTTTTCTATAGTAAATTTTTCACAAATTAATTTTTTACTGTCACAAATTTTAAATACGCCAGGGATTGCCGTTTCTATAGTAAATTTTGCAAAAAATAATTTTTTACTGTCGCAAATTTTAATTGCGCCAGGGATTGCCTTTTCTATAGTAAATTTTTCAAAAATTAATTTTTTACTGTCGCAAATTTTAAATCCGCCAGGGATTGCCTTTTCTATAGTAAATTATTCAAAAAATAATTTTTTACTGTCGAAAATTTTAATTGCGCCAGGGATTGCCTTTTCTATAGTAAATTTTTCAAAAAATAATTTTATACTGTCGCAAATTTTAATTGCGCCAGGGATTGCCTTTTCTATAGTAAATTTTTCACAAATTAATTGTTTACTGTCGCAAATTTTAATTGCGCCAGGGATTGCCTTTTCTATAGTAAATTCTTCAAAAAATAATTTTTTACTGTCGCAAATTTTAAATACGCCAGGGATTGCCTTTTCTATAGTAAATTATTCAAAAAATAATTTTTTACTGTCGCAAATTTTAAATACGCCAGGGATTGCCTTTTCTACAGTAAATTTTTCAAAAAATTATTTTTTACTGTCGCAAATTGTAATTGCGCCAGGGATTGCCTTTTCTACAGTAAATTTTACAAAAAATAATTTTTTACTGTCGAAAATTTTAATTACGCCAGAGATTGCCTTTTCTATAGTAAATTATTCAAAAAATAATTTTCTACTGTCGCAAATTTTAATAACGCCAGGGATTGCTTTTCCATAGTAAATTTTTCAAAAAATAATTTTTTACTGTCGCAAATTTTAATTACGCCAGGGAATGCCTTTTCTATAGTAAATTTTTCAAAAAATAATTTTTTACTGTCGCAAATTTTAATTACGCCAGGGATTGCCTTTTCTACAGTAAATTTTTCAAAAAATTATTTTTTACTGTCGCAAATTGTAATTGCGCCAGGGATTGCCTTTTCTACAGTAAATTTTACAAAAAATAATTTTTTACTGTCGAAAATTTTAATTACGCCAGAGATTGCCTTTTCTATAGTAAATTATTCAAAAAATAATTTTCTACTGTCGCAAATTTTAATTACGCCAGGGATTGCCTTTTCTATAGTAAATTATTCAAAAAATAATTTTTTACTGTCGCAAATTTTAATTATGCCAGGGATTGCCTTTTCTATAGTAAATTTTTCAAAAAATAATTTTCTACACTCGCAAATTTTAATTGCGCCAGGGATTGCCTTTTCTATAGTAAATTTTTCACAAATTAATTTTTTACTGTCGCAAATTTTAAAAACGCCAGGGATTGCCTTTTCTATAGTAAATTTTTCAAAAAATAATTTTTTACTGTCCCAAATTTTAAATACGCCAGGGATTGCCTTTTCTATAGTAAATTTTTCAAAAAATGGTTTTTTACTGTCGCAAATTTTAAATACGCCAGGGATTGCCTTTTTATAGTAAATTATTCAAAAAATAATTTTTTACTGTCGCAAATTTTAAATACGCCAGGGATTGCCTTTTATATAGTACATTTTTCAAAAAATAATTTTTTACTGTCGCAAATTTTAAATACGCCAGGGATTGCCTTTTCTATAGTAAATTATTCAAAAAATAATTTTTTACTCTCGCAAATTTTAAATACGCCAGGGATTGCCTTTTCTACAGTAAATTTTTCAAAAAATAATTTTTTACTTTCGCAAATTTAAATTACGCCAGGGATTGCCTTTTCTATAGTAAATTTTTCAAAAAATAATTTTTTACTGTCGCAAATTTTAATTACGCCAGATATTGCCTTCTCTACAGTAAATTTTTCAAAAAATAATTTTATACTGTCGCAAATTTTAATTGCGCCAGGGATTGCCTTTTCTACAGTAAATTTTACAAAAAATAATTTTTTACTGTCGCAAATTTTAATTGCGCCAGGGATTGCCTTTTCTATAGTAAATTTTGCAAAAAAATAATTTTTTACTGTCACAAAATTTAATTGCGCCAGGGATTGCCTTTTCTCTAGTAAATTATTCAAAAAATAATTTTTTACTGTCGCAAATTTTAAATACGCCAGGGATTGCCTTTTCTATAGTAAATTTTGCAAAAAAATAAATTTATACTGTCGCAAATTTTAAATACGCCAGGGATTGCCTTTTCTATGGTAAATTATTCAAAAAATAATTTTTTACTGTCGCAAATTTTAATTACGCCAGGGATTGCCTTTTCTACAGTAAATTTTGCAAAAAATAATTTTTTACTGTCGCAAATTGTAATTGCGCCAGGGATTGCCTTTTCTACAGTAAGTTTTACAAAAAATAATTGTTTACTGTTGAAAATTTTAATTACGCCAGGGATTGCCTTTTCTATAGTAAATTTTTCAAAAAATAATTTTTTACTGTCGCAAATTTTAAATACGCCAGGGATTGCCTTTTCTACAGTAAATTTTTCAAAAAATTATATTTTACTGTCGCAAATTTTAATTGCGCCAGGGATTGCCTTTTCTATAATAAATTTTTCAAAAAATAATTTTTTACTGTCGCAAATTTTAATTACTCCAGGGATTGCCTTTTCTACAGTAAATTTTTCAAAAATTAATTTTTTACTGTCGCAAATTTTCTATAGTAAATTTTTCACAAATTAATTTTTTACTGTCGCAAATTTTAAATACGCCAGGGATTGCCTTTTCTATAGTAAATTTTTGATAATTTAATTTTATACTGTCGGAAATTTTAAATACGCCAGGGATTTCCTTTTCTATAGTAAATTATTCAAAAAATAATTTTTTTAACGTCGCAAATTTTAATTACGCCAGGGATTGCCTTTTCTACAGTAAATTTTTCAAAAATTAATTTTTTACTGTCGCAAATTTTAACTACGGCAGGGATTGCCTTTTCTATAGTAAATTTTTCACAAATTAATTTTTTAATGTCGCAAATTTTAAATACGCCAGGGATTGCCTTTTCTATAGTAAATTTTGCAAAAAATAATTTTTTACTGTCGCAAATTTTAGTTGCGCCAGGGATTGCCTTTTCTATAGTAAATTTTTCAAAAATTAATTTTTTACTGTCGCAAATTTTAAATCCGCCAGGGATTGCCTTTTCTATAGCAAATTATTCAAAAAATAATTTTTTACTGTCGCAAATTTTAATTACGCCAAGGATTGCCTTTTCTATAGTAAATTTTTCAAAAAATTATTTTTTACTATCGAAAATTTTAATTACGCCAGGTATTGCCCTTTCTACAGTAAATTTTTCAAAAAATAAGTTTTTACTGTCGCAAATTTTAAATACGCCAGGGATTGCCTTTTCTACAGTAAATATTTCAAAAAATAATTTTTTACTGTCGCAAATTTTAAATACGCCAGGGATTGCCTTTTCTATAGTAAATTTTTAAAAAAATAATTTTTTACTGTCGCAAATTTTAATTACGCCAGAGATTGCCTTTTCTACAGTAAATTTTTCACAAATTAATTTTTTACTGTCGCAAATTTTAAATACGCCAGGGATTGCCTTTTCTATAGTATATTATTCAAAAAATAATTTTTTACTGTCGCAAATTTTAAATACGCCAGGGATTGCCTTTTCTACAGTAAATTTTTCAAAAAATAATTTTTTACTGTCGCAAATTTTAATTACGCCAGGGATTGCCTTTTCTATAGTAAATTTTTCAAAAAATAATTTTTTACTGTCGCAAATTTTAATTACGCCAGGAATTTCCTTTTCTACAGTAAATTTTTCAAAAAATAATTTTATACTGTCGCAAATTTTAATTGCGCCAGGGATTGCATTTTCTATAGTAAATTTTGCAAAAAATAATTTTTTTACTGTCGCAAATTTTAATTACGCCAGGGATTGCCTTTTCTATAGTAAATTTTTCAAAAATTAATTTTTTACTGTCGAAAATTTTAATTACGCCAGGGATTGCCTTTTCTATAGTAAATTATTCAAAAAATAATTTTTTACTGTCGCAAATTTTAATTGCGCCAGGGATTGCCTTTTCTATAGTAAATTTTGCAAAAAAATAATTTTTTACTGTCGCAAATTTTAATTGCGCCAGGGATTGCCTTTTCTATAGTAAATTTTTCAAAATTTAATTTTATACTGTCGCAAATTTTAAATACGCCAGGGATTGCCTTTTCTATATAAATTTTTCAAAAAATAATTTTTTACTCTCGCAAATTTTAATTGCGCCAGGGATTGCCTTTTCTATAGTAAATTTTTCAAAAAATAATTTTTTACTGTCGCAAATTTTAAATTCGCCAGGGATTGCCTTTTCTACAGTAAATTTTTCAAAAATTAATTTTTTACTGTCGCAAATTTTAAATACGCCAGGGATTGACTTTTCTATAGTAAATTATTCAAAAAATAATTTTTTACTGTCGCAAATTTTAAATACGCCAGGGATTGCCTTTTCTATAGTAAATTTTTTACTGTCGCAAATTTTAATTGCGCCAGGGATTGCCTTTTCTATAGTAAATTTTTCAAAAATTAGTTTTTTACTGTCGCATATTTTAAATACGCCAGGGATTGCCTTTTCTATAGTAAATTTTTCACAAATTAATTTTTTACTGTCGCAAATTTTAATTGCGCCAGGGATTGCCTTTTCTATAGTAAATTTTTCAAAATTTAATTTTATACTGTCGCAAATTTTAAATACGCCAGAGATTGCCTTTTCTATAGTAAATTATTCAAAAAATAATTTTTTACTGTCGCAAATTTTAATTGCGCCAGGGATTGCCTTTTCTATAGTAAATTTTTCAAAAATTAGTTTTTTACTGTCGCATATTTTAAACACGCCAGGGATTGCCTTTTCTATAGTAAATTTTTCACAAATTAATTTTTTACTGTCGCAAATTTTAATTACGCCAGGCATTGCCTTTTCTATAGTAAATTTTTCAAAATTTTAATTTTATACTGTCGCAAATTTTAAATACGCCAGAGATTGCCTTTTCTATAGTAAATTATTCAAAAAATAATTTTTTACTGTCGCAAATTTTAATTGCGCCAGGGATTGCCTTTTCACAGTAAATTTTTCAAAAACTAATTTTTTACTGTCGCAAATTTTAACTACGCCAGGTATTGCCTTTTCTATAGTAAATTTTTCAAAAAATATTTTTTTACTGTCGCAAATTTTAATTACGCCAGGGATTGCCTTTTCTACAGTACATTTGTCAAAAATTAATTTTTTACTGTCGCAAATTTTAACTACGGCAGGGATTGCCTTTTCTATAGTAAATTTTTTACTGTCGCAAATTTTAAATACGCCAGGGATTGCCTTTTCTATAGTAAATTTTGCAAAAAATAATTTTTTACTGTCGCAAATTTTAATTGCGCCAGGGATTGCCTTTTCTATAGTAAATTTTTCAAAAATTAATTTTTTACTGTTGCAAATTTTAAATCCGCCAGGGATTGCCTTTTCTATAGTAAATTATTCAAAAAATAATTTTTAACTGTCCCAAATTTTAATTGCGCCAGGGATTGCCTTTTCTACAGTAAATTTTTCAAAAAATAATTTTTTACTTTCGCAAATTTAAATTACGCCAGGGATTGCCTTTTCTATAGTAAATTTTTCAAAAAATAATTTTTTACTGTCGCAAATTTTAATTACGCCAGATATTGCCTTCTCTACAGTAAATTTTTCAAAAAATAATTTTATACTGTCGCAAATTTTAATTGCGCCAGGGATTGCCTTTTCTACAGTAAATTTTACAAAAAATAATTTTTTACTGTCGCAAATTTTAATTGCGCCAGGGATTGCCTTTTCTATAGTAAATTTTGCAAAAAAATAATTTTTTACTGTCACAAAATTTAATTGCGCCAGGGATTGCCTTTTCTCTAGTAAATTATTCAAAAAATAATTTTTTACTGTCGCAAATTTTAAATACGCCAGGGATTGCCTTTTCTATAGTAAATTTTGCAAAAAAATAAATTTATACTGTCGCAAATTTTAAATACGCCAGGGATTGCCTTTTCTATGGTAAATTATTCAAAAAATAATTTTTTACTGTCGCAAATTTTAATTACGCCAGGGATTGCCTTTTCTACAGTAAATTTTGCAAAAAATAATTTTTTACTGTCGCAAATTGTAATTGCGCCAGGGATTGCCTTTTCTACAGTAAGTTTTACAAAAAATAATTGTTTACTGTTGAAAATTTTAATTACGCCAGGGATTGCCTTTTCTATAGTAAATTTTTCAAAAAATAATTTTTTACTGTCGCAAATTTTAAATACGCCAGGGATTGCCTTTTCTACAGTAAATTTTTCAAAAAATTATATTTTACTGTCGCAAATTTTAATTGCGCCAGGGATTGCCTTTTCTATAATAAATTTTTCAAAAAATAATTTTTTACTGTCGCAAATTTTAATTACTCCAGGGATTGCCTTTTCTACAGTAAATTTTTCAAAAATTAATTTTTTACTGTCGCAAATTTTCTATAGTAAATTTTTCACAAATTAATTTTTTACTGTCGCAAATTTTAAATACGCCAGGGATTGCCTTTTCTATAGTAAATTTTTGATAATTTAATTTTATACTGTCGGAAATTTTAAATACGCCAGGGATTTCCTTTTCTATAGTAAATTATTCAAAAAATAATTTTTTTAACGTCGCAAATTTTAATTACGCCAGGGATTGCCTTTTCTACAGTAAATTTTTCAAAAATTAATTTTTTACTGTCGCAAATTTTAACTACGGCAGGGATTGCCTTTTCTATAGTAAATTTTTCACAAATTAATTTTTTAATGTCGCAAATTTTAAATACGCCAGGGATTGCCTTTTCTATAGTAAATTTTGCAAAAAATAATTTTTTACTGTCGCAAATTTTAGTTGCGCCAGGGATTGCCTTTTCTATAGTAAATTTTTCAAAAATTAATTTTTTACTGTCGCAAATTTTAAATCCGCCAGGGATTGCCTTTTCTATAGTAAATTATTCAAAAAATAATTTTTTACTGTCGCAAATTTTAATTACGCCAAGGATTGCCTTTTCTATAGTAAATTTTTCAAAAAATTATTTTTTACTATCGAAAATTTTAATTACGCCAGGTATTGCCCTTTCTACAGTAAATTTTTCAAAAAATAAGTTTTTACTGTCGCAAATTTTAAATACGCCAGGGATTGCCTTTTCTACAGTAAATATTTCAAAAAATAATTTTTTACTGTCGCAAATTTTAAATACGCCAGGGATTGCCTTTTCTATAGTAAATTTTTAAAAAAATAATTTTTTACTGTCGCAAATTTTAATTACGCCAGAGATTGCCTTTTCTACAGTAAATTTTTCACAAATTAATTTTTTACTGTCGCAAATTTTAAATACGCCAGGGATTGCCTTTTCTATAGTATATTATTCAAAAAATAATTTTTTACTGTCGCAAATTTTAAATACGCCAGGGATTGCCTTTTCTACAGTAAATTTTTCAAAAAATAATTTTTTACTGTCGCAAATTTTAATTACGCCAGGGATTGCCTTTTCTATAGTAAATTTTTCAAAAAATAATTTTTTACTGTCGCAAATTTTAATTACGCCAGGAATTTCCTTTTCTACAGTAAATTTTTCAAAAAATAATTTTATACTGTCGCAAATTTTAATTGCGCCAGGGATTGCATTTTCTATAGTAAATTTTGCAAAAAATAATTTTTTTACTGTCGCAAATTTTAATTACGCCAGGGATTGCCTTTTCTATAGTAAATTTTTCAAAAATTAATTTTTTACTGTCGAAAATTTTAATTACGCCAGGGATTGCCTTTTCTATAGTAAATTATTCAAAAAATAATTTTTTACTGTCGCAAATTTTAATTGCGCCAGGGATTGCCTTTTCTATAGTAAATTTTGCAAAAAAATAATTTTTTACTGTCGCAAATTTTAATTGCGCCAGGGATTGCCTTTTCTATAGTAAATTTTTCAAAATTTAATTTTATACTGTCGCAAATTTTAAATACGCCAGGGATTGCCTTTTCTATATAAATTTTTCAAAAAATAATTTTTTACTCTCGCAAATTTTAATTGCGCCAGGGATTGCCTTTTCTATAGTAAATTTTTCAAAAAATAATTTTTTACTGTCGCAAATTTTAAATTCGCCAGGGATTGCCTTTTCTACAGTAAATTTTTCAAAAATTAATTTTTTACTGTCGCAAATTTTAAATACGCCAGGGATTGACTTTTCTATAGTAAATTATTCAAAAAATAATTTTTTACTGTCGCAAATTTTAAATACGCCAGGGATTGCCTTTTCTATAGTAAATTTTTTACTGTCGCAAATTTTAATTGCGCCAGGGATTGCCTTTTCTATAGTAAATTTTTCAAAAATTAGTTTTTTACTGTCGCATATTTTAAATACGCCAGGGATTGCCTTTTCTATAGTAAATTTTTCACAAATTAATTTTTTACTGTCGCAAATTTTAATTGCGCCAGGGATTGCCTTTTCTATAGTAAATTTTTCAAAATTTAATTTTATACTGTCGCAAATTTTAAATACGCCAGAGATTGCCTTTTCTATAGTAAATTATTCAAAAAATAATTTTTTACTGTCGCAAATTTTAATTGCGCCAGGGATTGCCTTTTCTATAGTAAATTTTTCAAAAATTAGTTTTTTACTGTCGCATATTTTAAACACGCCAGGGATTGCCTTTTCTATAGTAAATTTTTCACAAATTAATTTTTTACTGTCGCAAATTTTAATTACGCCAGGCATTGCCTTTTCTATAGTAAATTTTTCAAAATTTTAATTTTATACTGTCGCAAATTTTAAATACGCCAGAGATTGCCTTTTCTATAGTAAATTATTCAAAAAATAATTTTTTACTGTCGCAAATTTTAATTGCGCCAGGGATTGCCTTTTCACAGTAAATTTTTCAAAAACTAATTTTTTACTGTCGCAAATTTTAACTACGCCAGGTATTGCCTTTTCTATAGTAAATTTTTCAAAAAATATTTTTTTACTGTCGCAAATTTTAATTACGCCAGGGATTGCCTTTTCTACAGTACATTTGTCAAAAATTAATTTTTTACTGTCGCAAATTTTAACTACGGCAGGGATTGCCTTTTCTATAGTAAATTTTTTACTGTCGCAAATTTTAAATACGCCAGGGATTGCCTTTTCTATAGTAAATTTTGCAAAAAATAATTTTTTACTGTCGCAAATTTTAATTGCGCCAGGGATTGCCTTTTCTATAGTAAATTTTTCAAAAATTAATTTTTTACTGTTGCAAATTTTAAATCCGCCAGGGATTGCCTTTTCTATAGTAAATTATTCAAAAAATAATTTTTAACTGTCCCAAATTTTAATTGCGCCAGGGATTGCCCTTTCTATAGTAAATTTTTCAAAAAATAATTTTATACTGTCGCAAATTTGAATTGCGCCAGGGATTGCCTTTTCTATAGTAAATTTTTCAAAAATTAATTTTTTACTGTCGAAAATTTTAATTACGACAGGGATTGCCTTTTCTATAGTAAATTATTCAAAAAATAATTTTTTACTGTCGCAAATTTTAAATACGCCAGGGATTGCCTTTTCTATAGTAAATTTTGCAAAAAAATAATTTTTTACTGTCGCAAATTTTAATTGCGCCAGGGATTGCCTTTTCTATAGTAAATTTTTCAAAATTTAATTTTATACTGTCGCAAATTTTAAATACGCCAGGGATTGCCTTTTCTATAGTAAATTTTTCAAAAAATAATTTTTTACTCTCGCAAATTTTAATTGCGCAAGGGATTGCCTTTTCTATAGTAAATTTTTCAAAATTTAATTTTATACTGTCGCAAATTTTAAATACGCCAGGGATTGCCTTTTCTATAGTAAATTTTTCAAAAAATAATTTTTTACTCTCGCAAATTTTAATTGCGCCAGGGATTGCCTTTTCTATAGTAAATTATTCAAAATTCAATTTTATACTGTCGCAAATTTTAAATACGCCAGGGATTGCCTTTTCTATAGTAAATTTTTCACAAATTAATTTTTTACTGTCGCAAATTTTAAATACGCCAGGGATTGCCTTTTCTATAGTAAATTTTGCAAAAAATAATTTTTTACTGTCGCAAATTTTAATTGCGCCAGGGATTGCCTTTTCTATAGTAAATTTTTCAAAAATTAATTTTTTACTGTCGCAAATTTTAAATCCGCCAGGGATTGCCTTTTCTATAGTAAATTATTCAAAAAATAATTTCTAACTGTCGCAAATTTTAATTGCGCCAGGGATTGCCCTTTCTATAGTAAATTTTTCAAAAAATAATTTTATACTGTCGCAAATTTGAATTGCGCCAGGGATTGCCTTTTCTATAGTAAATTTTTCAAAAATTAATTTTTTACTGTCGAAAATTTTAATTACGACAGGGATTGCCTTTTCTATAGTAAATTATTCAAAAAATAATTTTTTACTGTCGCAAATTTTAAATACGCCAGGGATTGCCTTTTCTATAGTAAATTTTGCAAAAAAATAATTTTTTACTGTCGCAAATTTTAATTGCGCCAGGGATTGCCTTTTCTATAGTAAATTTTTCAAAATTTAATTTTATACTGTCGCAAATTTTAAATACGCCAGGGATTGCCTTTTCTATAGTAAATTTTTCAAAAAATAATTTTTTACTCTCGAAAATTTTAATTGCGCCAGGGATTGCCTTTTCTATAGTAAATTATTCAAAATTCAATTTTATACTGTCGCAAATTTTAAATACGCCAGGGATTGCCTTTTCTACAGTAAATTTTTTAAAAATTAATTTTTTACTGTCGCAAATTTTAAATACGCCAGGGATTGCCTTTTCTATAGTAAATTATTCAAAAAATAATTTTTTACTGTCGCAAATTTTAAATACCCCAGGGATTGCCTTTTCTATAGTAAATTTTTTACTGTCGCAAATTTTAATTGCGCCAGGGATTGCCTTTTCTATAGTAATAATTTCAAAATTTAAATTTATACTGTCGCAAATTTTAAATACGCCAGGGATTTCCTTTTCTATAGTAAATTATTCAAAAAATAATTTTTTACTGTCGCAAATTTTAATTGCGCCAGGGATTGCCTTTTCTACAGTAAATTTTTCAAAAACTAATTTTTTACTGTCGCAAATTTTAATTACGCCAGGGATTGCCTTTTCTATAGTAAATTTTTCAAAAAATAATTTTTTACTGTCGCAAATTTTAATTACGCCAAGGATTGCCTTTTCTACAGTAAATTTTTCAAAAATTAGTTTTTTACTGTCGCATATTTTAAATATGCCAGGGATTGCCTTTTCTATAGTAAATTTTTCACAAATTAATTTTTTACTGTCAAAAATTTTAATTGCGCCAGGTATTGCCTTTTCTATAGTAAATTTTTCAAAATTTAATTTTATACTGTCGCAAATTTTAAATACGCCAGGGATTGCCTTTTCTATAGTAAATTATTCAAAAAATAATTTTTTACTGTCGCATATTTTAATTGCGCCAGGGATTGCCTTTTCTACAGTAAATTTTTCAAAAACTAATTTTTTACTGTCGCAAATTTTAACTACGCCAGGGATTGCCTTTTCTATAGTAAATTTTTCAAAAACTAATTTTTTACTGTCGCAAATTTTAACTACGCCAGGGATTGCCTTGTCTACAGTAAATTTTTCAAAAATTAATTTTTTACTGTCGCAAATTTTAATCACGCCAGGGATTGCCTTTTCTATAGTAAATTTTTCACAAATTAATTTTTTACTGTCGCAAATTTTAAATACGCCAGGGATTGCCGTTTCTATAGTAAATTTTGCAAAAAATAATTTTTTACTGTCGCAAATTTTAATTGCGCCAGGGATTGCCTTTTCTATAGTAAATTTTTCACAAATTAATTGTTTACTGTCGCAAATTTTAATTGCGCCAGGGATTGCCTTTTCTATAGTAAATTCTTCAAAAAATAATTTTTTACTGTCGCAAATTTTAAATACGCCAGGGATTGCCTTTTCTATAGTAAATTATTCAAAAAATAATTTTTTACTGTCGCAAATTTTAAATACGCCAGGGTTTGCCTTTTCTACAGTAAATTTTTCAAAAAATTATTTTTTACTGTCGCAAATTGTAATTGCGCCAGGGACTGCCTTTTCTACAGTAAATTTTACAAAAAATAATTTTTTACTGTCGAAAATTTTAATTACGCCAGAGATTGCCTTTTCTATAGTAAATTATTCAAAAAATAATTTTCTACTGTCGCAAATTTTAATAACGCCAGGGATTGCTTTTCCATAGTAAATTTTTCAAAAAATAATTTTTTACTGTCGCAAATTTTAATTACGCCAGGGAATGCCTTTTCTATAGTAAATTTTTCAAAAAATAATTTTTTACTGTCGCAAATTTTAATTACGCCAGGGATTGCCTTTTCTACAGTAAATTTTTCAAAAAATTATTTTTTACTGTCGCAAATTGTAATTGCGCCAGGGATTGCCTTTTCTACAGTAAATTTTACAAAAAATAATTTTTTACTGTCGAAAATTTTAATTACGCCAGAGATTGCCTTTTCTATAGTAAATTATTCAAAAAATAATTTTCTACTGTCGCAAATTTTAATTACGCCAGGGATTGCCTTTTCTATAGTAAATTATTCAAAAAATAATTTTTTACTGTCGCAAATTTTAATTATGCCAGGGATTACCTTTTCTATAGTAAATTTTTCAAAAAATAATTTTCTACACTCGCAAATTTTAATTGCGCCAGGGATTGCCTTTTCTATAGTAAATTTTTCACAAATTAATTTTTTACTGTCGCAAATTTTAAAAACGCCAGGGATTGCCTTTTCTATAGTAAATTTTTCAAAAAATAATTTTTTACTGTCGCAAATTTTAAATACGCCAGGGATTGCCTTTTCTATAGTAAATTTTTCAAAAAATGATTTTTTACTGTCGCAAATTTTAAATACGCCAGGGATTGCCTTTTTATAGTAAATTATTCAAAAAATAATTTTTTACTGTCGCAAATTTTAAATACGCCAGGGATTGCCTTTTCTATAGTACATTTTTCAAAAAATAATTTTTTACTGTCGCAAATTTTAAATACGCCAGGGATTGCCTTTTCTATAGTAAATTATTCAAAAAATAATTTTTTACTTTCGCAAATTTTAAATACGCCAGGGATTGCCTTTTCTACAGTAAATTTTTCAAAAAATAATTTTTTACTTTCGCAAATTTAAATTACGCCAGGGATTGCCTTTTCTATAGTAAATTTTTCAAAAAATAATTTTTTACTGTCGCAAATTTTAATTACGCCAGATATTGCCTTCTCTACAGTAAATTTTTCAAAAAATAATTTTATACTGTCGCAAATTTTAATTGCGCCAGGGATTGCCTTTTCTACAGTAAATTTTACAAAAAATAATTTTTTACTGTCGCAAATTTTAATTGCGCCAGGGATTGCCTTTTCTATAGTAAATTTTGCAAAAAAATAATTTTTTACTGTCACAAAATTTAATTGCGCCAGGGATTGCCTTTTCTCTAGTAAATTATTCAAAAAATAATTTTTTACTGTCGCAAATTTTAAATACGCCAGGGATTGCCTTTTCTATAGTAAATTTTGCAAAAAAATAAATTTATACTGTCGCAAATTTTAAATACGCCAGGGATTGCCTTTTCTATGGTAAATTATTCAAAAAATAATTTTTTACTGTCGCAAATTTTAATTACGCCAGGGATTTCCTTTTCTACAGTAAATTTTGCAAAAAATAATTTTTTACTGTCGCAAATTGTAATTGCGCCAGGGATTGCCTTTTCTGCAGTAAGTTTTACAAAAAATAATTGTTTACTGTTGAAAATTTTAATTACGCCAGGGATTGCCTTTTCTATAGTAAATTTTTCAAAAAATAATTTTTTACTGTCGCAAATTTTAAATACGCCAGGGATTGCCTTTTCTACAGTAAATTTTTCAAAAAATTATATTTTACTGTCGCAAATTTTAATTACGCCAGGGATTGCCTTTTCTATAATAAATTTTTCAAAAAATAATTTTTTACTGTCGCAAATTTTAATTACTCCAGGGATTGCCTTTTCTACAGTAAATTTTTCAAAAATTAATTTTTTACTGTCGCAAATTTTCTATAGTAAATTTTTCACAAATTAATTTTTTACTGTCGCAAATTTTAAATACGCCAGGGATTGCCTTTTCTATAGTAAATTTTTGATAATTTAATTTTATACTGTCGGAAATTTTAAATACGCCAGGGATTGCCTTTTCTATAGTAAATTTTGCAAAAAATAATTTTTTACTGTCGCAAATTTTAGTTGCGCCAGGGATTGCCTTTTCTATAGTAAATTTTTTCAAAAATTAATTTTTTACTGTCGCAAATTTTAAATCCGCCAGGGATTGCCTTTTCTATAGTAAATTACTCAAAAAATAATTTTTTACTGTCGGCAAATTTTAATTGCGCCAGGGATTGCCTTTTCTATAGTAAATTTTTCAAAAAATAATTTTATACTGTCGCAAATTTTAATTGCGCCAGGGATTACCTTTTCTATAGTAAATTTTTCAAAAATTAATTTTTTACTGTCGAAAATTTTAATTACGACGGGGATTGCCATTTCTATAGTAAATTATTCAAAAAATATTTTTTACTGTCGCAAATTTTAATTGCGGCAGGGTTTGCCTTTTCTATAGTAAATTTTGCAAAAAAATAATTTTTTACTGTCGCGAATTTTAACTGCGCCAGGGATTGCCTTTTCTATAGTAAATTATTCAAAAAATAATTTTTTACTGTCGCAAATTTTAATTACGCCAGGCATTGCCTTTTCTATAGTAAATTTTTCAAAAAATAATTTTCTACACTCGCAAATTTTAATTGCGCCAGGGGATTGCCTTTTCTATAGTAAATTTTTCACAAATTAATTTTTTACTGTCGCAAATTTTAAAAACGCCAGGGATTGCCTTTTCTATAGTAAATTTTTCAAAAAATAATTTTTTACTGTCGCAAATTTTAAATACGCCAGGGATTGCCTTTTCTATAGTAAATTTTTCAAAAAATAATTTTTTACTGTCGCAAATTTTAAATACGCCAGGGATTGCCTTTTTACAGTAAATTATTCAAAAATTAATTTTTTACTGTCGCAAATTTTAAATACGCCAGGATTGCCTTTTCTATAGTAAATTTTTCAAAAAATAACTTTTTTACTGTCGCAAATTTTAAATACGCCAGGGATTGCCTTTTCTACAGTAAATTTTTCAAAAAATAATTTTTTACTTTCGCAAATTTAAATTACGCCAGGGATTGCCTTTTCTATAGTAAATTTTTCAAAAAAATAATTTTTTACTGTCGCAAATTTTAATTACGCCCAGATATGCCTTCTCTACAGTAAATTTTTCAAAAAATAATTTTATACTGTCGCAAATTTTAATTGCGCCAGGTATTGCCTTTTCTATAGTAAATTTTACAAAAAATAATTTTTTACTGTCGCAAATTTTAATTGCGCCAGGGATTGCCTTTTTCTATAGTAAATTTTGCAAAAAAATAATTTTTTACTGTCACAAATTTAATTGCGCCAGGGATTGCCTTTTCTCTAGTAAATTATTCAAAAAATAATTCTTTTACTGTCGCAAATTTTAAATACGCAGGGATTGCCTTTTCTTTAGTAAATTTTGCAAAAAAAAATAAATTTAATACTGTCGCAAATTTTAAATACGCCAGGGATTGCCTTTTCTATAGTAAATTATTCAAAAATAATTTTTTCTACTGTCGCAAATTTTAATTACGCCAGGGATTGCCTGTTCTATAGTAAATTTTGCAAAAAAATAATTTTTTACTGTCACAAATTTTAATTGCGCCATGGGATTGCCTTTTCTATAGTAAATTTTTCAAAAATTAATTTTTTACTGTCGCAAATTTTAAATCCCGCCAGGGAATTGCCTTTTCTATAGTAAATTACTCAAAAAATAATTTTTTACTGTCGCAAATTTTAATTGCGCCAGGGATTGCCTTTTCTATAGTAAATTTTTCAAAAAATAATTTTTATACTGTCGCAAATTTTAATTGCGCCAGGGATTGCCTTTTCTATAGTAAATTTTTCAAAAATTAATTTTTTACTGTCGAAAATTTTTAATTACGGACAGGGATTGCCTTTTCTATAGTAAATTATTCAAAAAATAATTTTTTTACTGGTCGCAAATTTTAAATTGCGGCAGGGATTGCCTTTTCTATAGTAAATTTTGCAAAAAAATAATTTTTTACTGTCGCAAATTTTAACTGCGCCAGGGATTGCCTTTTCTATAGTAAATTTTTCAAAATTTAATTTTATACTGTCGCAAATTTTAAATACGCCAGGGATTGCCTTTTCTATAGTAAATTTTTCAAAAAATAATTTTTTACTCTCGCAAATTTTAATTGCGCCAGGGATTGCCATTTCTATAGTAAATTTTTCAAAAAAATAAATTTTTACTGTCGCAAATTTTAAATACGCCAGGTATTGCCTTTTCTATAGTAAATTATTCAAAAAATAAATTTTCTACTGTCGCAAATTTTAATTACGCCAGGGATTGCCTTTTCTATAGTAAATTATTCAAAAAATAATTTTTTACTGTCGCAAATTTTAATTTACGCCAGGCATTGTCTTTTCTATAGTAAATTTTTCAAAAAATAATTTTCTACACTCGCAAATTTTAATTGCGCCAGGGATTGCCTTTTCTATAGTAAATTTTTCACAAATTAATTTTTTACTGTCGCAAATTTTAAAAACGCCAGGGATTGCCTTTTCTATAGTAAATTTTTCAAAAAATAATTTTTTACTGTCGCAAATTTTAAATACGCCAGGGATTGCCTTTTCTATAGTAAATTTTTCAAAAAATTATTTTTTACTGTCGCAAATTTTAAATACGCCAGGGATTGCCTTTTTATAGTAAATTATTCAAAAATTAATTTTTTACTGTCGCAAATTTTAAATACGCCAGGGATTGCCTTTTCTATAGTAAATTTTTCAAAAAATAATTTTTTACTGTCGCAAATTTTAAATACGCCAGGGATTGCCTTTTCTATAGTAAATTATTCAAAAAAATAATTTTTTACTCTCGCAAATTTTAAATACGCCAGGGATTGCCTTTTCTATAGTAAATTTTTCAAAAAATAATTTTTTACTTTCGCAAATTTAAATTACGCCAAGGGATTGCTTTTTCTATAGTAAATTTTGATAAAATAATTTTTTACTGTCGCAAATTTTAATTACGCCAGATATTGCCTTCTCTACAGTAAATTTTTCAAAAAATAATTTTATACTGTCGCAAATTTTAATTGCGCCAGGGGATTGCCTTTTCTACAGCAAATTTTACAAAAAATACTTTTTTTACTGTCGCAAATTTTAATTGCGCCAGGGAATTGCCTTTTCTATAGTAAATTTTGCAAAAAAATAATTTTTTGACTGTCACAAATTTTAATTGCGCCAGGGGATTGCCTTTTCTCATAGTAAATTATTCAAAAAAATAATTTTTTACTGTCGCAAATTTTAAATACGCCAGGGATTGCCTTTTCTTTAGTAAATTTTGCAAAAAAATAAATTTATACTGTCGCAAATTTTAAATACGCCAGGGATTGCCTTTTCTATAGTAAATTATTCAAAAAATAATTTTTTACTGTCGCAAATTTTAATTACGCCAGGGATTGCCTTTTCTATAGTAAATTTTGCAAAAAAAATAATTTTTTACTGTCACAAATTTTAATTGCGCCAGGGATTGCCTTTTTCTCTAGTAAATTATTCAAAAATAATTTTTTACTGTCGCAAATTTTAAATACGCCAGGATTGCCTTTTCTTTAGTAAATTTTGCAAAAAAATAAATTTATACTGTCGCAAATTTTAAATACGCCAGATATTGCCTTCTCTACAGTAAATTTTTCAAAAAATAATTTTTATACTGTCGCAAATTTTAATTGCGCCAGGGATTGCCTTTTCTACAGCAAATTTTACAAAAAATAATTTTATACTGTCGCAAATTTTAATTGCGCCAGGTATTGCCTTTTCTATAGTAAATTTTACAAAAAATAATTTTTTACTGTCGCAAATTTTAATTCGCGCCAGGGATTGCCTTTTCTATAGTAAATTTTGCAAAAAAAATAATTTTTTACTGTCACAAATTTTAATTGCGCCAGGGATTTGCCTTTTCTCTAGTAAATTATTCAAAAAATAATTTTTTTACTGTCGCAAATTTTAAATACGCCAGGGATTGCCTTTTCTTTAGTAAATTTTTGCAAAAAAATAAATTTATACTGTCGCAAATTTTAAATACGCCAGGGATTGCCTTTTCTATAGTAAATTATTCAAAAAATAATTTTTTACTGTCGCAAATTTTAATTACGCCAGGGATTGCCTCTTTCTATAGTAAATTTTGCAAAAAAATAATTTTTTACTGTCACAAATTTTAATTGCGCCAGGGATTGCCTTTTCTATAGTAAATTTTTTCAAAAATTAATTTTTTACTGTCGCAAATTTTAAATCCGCCAGGGGATTGCCTTTTCTATAGTAAATTACTCAAAAAATAATTTTTTACTGTCGCAAATTTTAATTGCCGCCAGGGATTGCCTTTTCTATAGTAAATTTTTCAAAAAATAATTTTATACTGTCGCAAATTTTAATTGCGCCAGGGATTGCCTTTTCTATAGTAAATTTTTCAAAAATTAATTTTTTACTGTCGAAAATTTTAATTACGACAGGGATTGCCTTTTCTATAGTAAATTATTCAAAAAATAATTTTTTACTGTCGCAAATTTTAATTGCGGCAGGGATTGCCTTTCTATAGTAAATTTTGCAAAAAAATAATTTTTTACTGTCGCAAATTTTAACTGCGCCAGGGATTGCCTTTTCTATAGTAAATTTTTTCAAAATTTAATTTTATACTGTCGCAAATTTTAAATACGCCAGGGATTGCCTTTTCTATAGTAAATTTTCAAAAAATAATTTTTTTACTCTCGCAAATTTTAATTGCGCCAGGGATTGCCTTTTCTATAGTAAATTTTTCAAAAAAATAAATTTTTACTGTCGCAAATTTTAAATACGCCAGGTATTGCCTTTTCTATAGTAAATTATTCAAAAAATAATTTTCTACTGTCGCAAATTTTAATTACGCCAGGGATTGCCTTTTCTATAGTAAATTATTCAAAAAATAATTTTTTACTGTCGCAAATTTTAATTACGCCAGGCATTGTCTTTTCTATAGTAAATTTTTCAAAAAATAATTTTCTACACTCGCAAATTTTTAATTGCGCCAGGGATTGCCTTTTCTATAGTAAATTTTTCACAAATTAATTTTTTACTGTCGCAAATTTTAAAAACGCCAGGGATTGCCTTTTCTATAGTAAATTTTTCAAAAAATAATTTTTTACTGTCGCAAATTTTAAATACGCCAGGGATTGCCTTTTCTATAGTAAATTTTTCAAAAAATTATTTTTTACTGTCGCAAATTTTAAATACGCCAGGGATTGCCTTTTTATAGTAAATTATTCAAAAATTAATTTTTTACTGTCGCAAATTTTTAAATACGCCAGGGATTGCCTTTTCTATAGTAAATTTTTCAAAAAATAATTTTTTACTGTCGCAAATTTTTAAATACGCCAGGGATTGCCTTTTCTATAGTAAATTATTCAAAAAATAATTTTTTACTCTCGCAAATTTTAAATACGCCAGGGATTGCCTTTTCTATAGTAAATTTTTCAAAAAATAATTTTTTACTTTCGCAAATTTAAATTACGCCAGGGATTGCTTTTTCTATAGTAAATTTTGATAAAATAATTTTTTACTGTCGCAAATTTTAATTACGCCACATATTGCCTTCTCTACAGTAAATTTTTCAAAAAATAATTTTATACTGTCGCAAATTTTAATTGCGCCAGGGATTGCCTTTTTCTACAGCAAATTTTACAAAAAATAATTTTTTACTGTCGCAAATTTTAATTGCGCCAGGGATTGCCTTTTCTATAGTAAATTTTGCAAAAAAATAATTTTTTACTGTCACAAATTTTAATTGCGCCAGGGATTGCCTTTTCTCTAGTAAATTATTCAAAAAATAATTTTTTACTGTCGCAAATTTTAAATAAGCCAGGGATTGCCTTTTCTATAGTAAATTTTTCAAAAAATAATTTTATACTGTCGCAAATTTTAATTGCGCCAGGGATTGCCTTTTCTACAGTAAATTTTACAAAAAATAATTTTTTTACTGTCGCAAATTTTAATTGCGCCAGGGATTGCCTTTTCTATAGTAAATTTTGCAAAAAAATAATTTTTTACTGTCACAAATTTTAATTGCGCCAGGGATTGCCTTTTCTCTAGTAAATTATTCAAAAAATAATTTTTTAACTGTCGCAAATTTTAATTGCGCCAGGGATGCCTTTTCTATAGTAAATTTTTCACAAATTAATTTTTTACTGTCGCAAATTTTAAATACGCCAGGGATTGCCTTTTCTATAGTAAATTTTTCAAAAAATAATTTTTTACTGTCGCAAATTTTAAATACGCCAGGGATTGCCTTTTCTATAGTAAATTTTTCAAAAAATAATTTTTTACTTTCGCAAATTTAAATTACGCCAGGGATTGGCTTTTTCTATAGTAAATTTAGATAAAATAATTTTTTACTGTCGCAAATTTTAATTACGCCAGATATTGCCTTCTCTACAGTAAATTTTTCAAAAAATAATTTTTATACTGTCGCAAATTTTAATTGCACCAGGGATTGCCTTTTCTACAGTAAATTTTACAAAAAATAATTTTTTTACTGTCGCAAATTTTAATTGCGCCAGGGATTGCCTTTTCTATAGTAAATTTTGCAAAAAAATAATTTTTTACTGTCACAAATTTTAATTGCGCCAGGGATTGCCTTTTCTCTAGTAAATTATTCAAAAAATAATTTTTTTACTGTCGCAAATTTTAAATAAGCCAGGATTGCCTTTTCTATAGTAAATTTTTCAAAAAATAATTTTATACTGTCGGCAAATTTTAATTGCGCCAGGGATTGCCTTTTCTACAGTAAATTTTACAAAAAATAATTTTTTACATGTCGCAAATTTTAATTGCGCCAGGGATTGCCTTTTCTATAGTAAATTTTGCAAAAAAATAATTTTTTACTGTCACAAATTTTAATTGCGCCAGGGATTGCCTTTTCTCTAGTAAATTATTCAAAAAATAATTTTTTACTGGTCGCAAATTTTAAATACGCCTGGGATTGCCTTTTCTATAGTAAATTTTGCAAAAAAATAAATTTATACTGTCGCAAATTTTAAATCCGCCAGGGATTGCCTTTTCTATAGTAAATTACTCAAAAAAATAATTTTTTACTGTCGCAAATTTTAAATACGCCAGGGATTGCCTTTTTCTATAGTAAATTTTTCAAAAAATAATTTTTTACTTTCGCAAATTTAAATTACGCCAGGGATTGCCTTTTCTATAGTAAATTTTTCAAAAAATAATTTTTTACTGTCGCAAATTTTAATTACGCCAGATATTGCTCTTCTCTACAGTAAATTTTTCAAAATATAATTTTATACTGTCGCAAATTTTAATTGCGCCAGGGATTGCCTTTTCCTACAGTAAATTTAACAAAAAATAATTTTTTACTGTCGCAAATTTTAATTGCGCCAGGGATTGCCTTTTCTATTGTAAATTTTGCAAAAAAATAATTTTTTACTGTCACAAATTTTAATTGCGCCAGGGATTGCCTTTTCTCTAGTAAATTATTCAAAAAATAATTTTTTACTGTCGCAAATTTTAAATACGCCAGGGATTGCCTTTCTATAGTAAATTTTGCAAAAAAATAAATTTATACTGTCGCAAATTTTAAATACGCCAGGGATTGCCTTTTCTATAGTAAATTATTCAAAAAATAATTTTTTACTGTCGCAAATTTTAATTACGCCAGGGATTGCCTTTTTCTATAGTAAATTTTGCAAAAAAATAATTTTTTACTGTCACAAAATTTTAATTGCGCCAGGGATTGCCTTTTCTAATAGTAAATTTTTCAAAAATTAATTTTTTACTGTCGCAAATTTTAAATCCGCCAGGGATTGCCTTTTCTATAGTAAATTACTCAAAAAATAATTTTTTACTGTCGCAAATTTTAATTGCGCCAGGGATTGCCCTTTTCTATAGTAAATTTTTCAAAAAATAATTTTATACTGTCGCAAATTTTAATTGCGCCAGGGATTGCCTTTTCTATAGTAAATTTTTCAAAAATTAATTTTTTACTGTCGAAAATTTTAATTACGACAGGGATTGCCTTTTCTATAGTAAATTATTCAAAAAATAATTTTTTACTGTCGCAAATTTTAATTGCGGCAGGGATTTGCCTTTTCTCTAGTAAATTATTCAAAAAATAATTTTTTACTGTCGCAAATTTTAAATAAGCCAGGGATTGCCTTTTCTATAGTAAATTTTTCAAAAAATAATTTTATACTGTCGCAATATTTTAATTGCGCCAGGGATTGCCTTTTCTACAGTAAATTTTACAAAAAATAATTTTTTACTGTCGCAAATTTTAATTGCGCCAGGGATTGCCTTTTCTATAGTAAATTTTGCAAAAAAAATAATTTTTTTACTGTCACAAATTTTAATTGCGCCAGGGATTGCCTTTTCTCTAGTAAATTATTCAAAAAATAATTTTTTACTGTCGCAAATTTTAAATACGCCAGGGATTGCCTTTTCTATAGTAAATTTTTCAAAAAATAATTTTTTACTTTCGCAAATTTAAATTACGCCAGGGATTGCTTTTTCTATAGTAAATTTTGATAAAAATAATTTTTTACTGTCGCAAATTTTAATTACGCCAGATATTGCCTTCTCTACAGTAAATTTTTCAAAAAATAATTTTATACTGTCGCAAATTTTAATTGCGCCAGGGATTGCCTTTTCTACAGTAAATTTTACAAAAAATATTTTTTTACTGTCGCAAATTTTAATTGCGCCAGGATTGCCTTTTCTATAGTAAATTTTGCAAAAAAATAATTTTTTACTGTCACAAATTTTAATTGCGTCACAAATTTAATTGCGCCAGGGATTGCCTTTTCTCTAGTAAATTATTCAAAAAATAATTTTTTACTGTCGCAAATTTTAAATAAGCCAGGGATTGCCTTTTCTATAGTAAATTTTTCAAAAAATAATTTTATACTGTCGCAAATTTTAATTGCGCCAGGGATTGCCTTTTCTACAGTGAATTTTACAAAAAATAATTTTTTACTGTCGCAAATTTTAATTGCGCCAAGGATTGCCTTTTCTATAGTAAATTTTGCAAAAAAAATAATTTTTTACTGTCACAAAATTTTAATTGCGCCAGGGATTGCCTTTTCTCTAGTAAATTATTCAAAAAATAATTTTTTACTGTCGCAAATTTTAAATACGCCAGGGATTGCCTTTTCTATAGTAAATTTTGCAAAAAAAATAAATTTATACTGTCGCAAATTTTAAATCCGCCAGGGATTGCCTTTTCTATAGTAAATTACTCAAAAAATAATTTTTTACTGTCGCAAATTTTAAATACGCCAGGGATTGCCTTTTCTATAGTAAATTTTTCAAAAAATAATTTTTAGTGTCGCAAATTTTAAATACGCCAGGGATTACCTTTTTATAGTAAATTATTCAAAAAAATAATTTTTTACTGTCGCAAATTTTAAATACGCCAGGGATTGCCTTTTCTATAGTAAATTTTTCAAAAATAATTTTTTACTTTCGCAAATTTAAATTACGCCAGGGATTGCCTTTTCTATAGTAAATTTTTCAAAAAATAAATTTTTTACTGTCGCAAATTTTAATTACGCCAGATATTGCCTTCTCTACAGTAAATTTTTCAAAAAATAATTTTATACTGTCGCAAATTTTAATTGCGCCAGGGATTGCCTTTTCTACAGTAAATTTTACAAAAAATAATTTTTTACTGTCGCAAATTTTAATTGCGCCAGGGATTGCCTTTTCTATTGTAAATTTTGCAAAAAAATAATTTTTTACTGTCACAAATTTTAATTGCGCCAGGATTGCCTTTTCTCTAGTAAATTATTCAAAAAATAATTTTTTACTGTCGCAAATTTTAAATACGCCAGGGATTGCCTTTTCTATAGTAAATTTTGCAAAAAAAATAAATTTATACTGTCGCAAATTTTAAATACGCCAGGGATTGCCTTTTCTATAGTAAATTATTCAAAAAATAATTTTTTACTGTCGCAAATTTTAATTACGCCAGGGATTGCCTTTTCTATAGTAAATTTTGCAAAAAAATAATTTTTTACTGTCACAAATTTTAATTGCGCCAGGGATTGCCTTTTCTATAGTAAATTTTTCAAAAATTAATTTTTTACTGTCGCAAATTTTAAATCCGCCAGGGATTGCCTTTTCTATAGTAAATTACTCAAAAAATAATTTTTTACTGTCGCAAATTTTAATTGCGCCAGGGATTGCCTTTTCTATAGTAAATTTTTCAAAAAATAATTTTATACTGTCGCAAATTTTAATTGCGCCAGGGATTGCCTTTTCTCTAGTAAATTATTCAAAAAATAATTTTTTACTGTCGGAAATTTTAAATACGCCAGGGATTGCCTTTTCTATAGTAAATTTTTCACAAATTAATTTTTTACTGTCGCAAATTTTAAAAACGCCAGGGATTGCCTTTTCTATAGTAAATTTTTCAAAAAATAATTTTTACTGTCGCAAATTTTAAATACGCCAGGGATTGCCTTTTCTATAGTAAATTTTTCAAAAAATAATTTTTTACTGTCGCAAATTTTAAATACGCCAGGGATTGCCTTTTTATAGTAAATTATTCAAAAATTAATTTTTTACTGTCGCAAATTTTAAATACGCCAGGGATTGCCTTTTCTATAGTAAATGTAAATTTTTCAAAAAATAATTTTTTACTGTCGCAAATTTTAAATACGCCAGGGATTGCCTTTTCTATAGTAAATTATTCAAAAAATAATTTTTTACTCTCGCAAATTTTAAATACGCCAGGGATTGCCTTTTCTATAGTAAATTTTTCAAAAAATAATTTTTTACTTTCGCAAATTTAAATTACGCCAGGGATTGCTTTTTCTATAGTAAATTTTGATAAAATAATTTTTTACTGTCGCAAATTTTAATTACGCCAGATATTGCCTTCTCTACAGTAAATTTTTCAAAAAATAATTTTATACTGTCGCAAATTTTAATTGCGCCAGGGATTGCCTTTTCTACAGTAAATTTTACAAAAAATAATTTTTTACTGTCGCAAATTTTAATTGCGCCAGGGATTGCCTTTTCTATAGTAAATTTTGCAAAAAAATAATTTTTTACTGTCACAAATTTTAATTGCGCCAGGGATTGCCTTTTCTCTAGTAAATTATTCAAAAAATAATTTTTTACTGTCGCAAATTTTAAATAAGCCAGGGATTGCCTTTTCTATAGTAAATTTTTCAAAAAAAATTTTATACTGTCGCAAATTTTAATTGCGCCAGGGATTGCCTTTTCTACAGTAAATTTTACAAAAAATAATTTTTTACTGTCGCAAATTTTAATTGCGCCAGGGATTGCCTTTTCTATAGTAAATTTTGCAAAAAAATAATTTTTTACTGTCACAAATTTTAATTGCGCCAGGGATTGCCTTTTCTCTAGTAAATTATTCAAAAAATAATTTTTTACTGTCGCAAATTTTAAATACGCCAGGGATTGCCTTTTCTATAGTAAATTTTGCAAAAAAATAAATTTATACTGTCGCAAATTTTAAATCCGCCAGGGATTGCCTTTTCTATAGTAAATTACTCAAAAAATAATTTTTTACTGTCGCAAATTTTAAATACGCCAGGGATTGCCTTTTCTATAGTAAATTTTTCAAAAAATAATTTTTTACTGTCGCAAATTTTAAATACGCCAGGGATTACCTTTTTATAGTAAATTATTCAAAAAATAATTTTTTACTGTCGCAAATTTTAAATACGCCAGGGATTGCCTTTTCTATAGTAAATTTTTCAAAAAATAATTTTTTACTTTCGCAAATTTAAATTACGCCAGGGATTGCCTTTTCTATAGTAAATTTTTCAAAAAATAATTTTTTACTGTCGCAAATTTTAATTACGCCAGATATTGCCTTCTCTACAGTAAATTTTTCAAAAAATAATTTTATACTGTCGCAAATTTTAATTGCGCCAGGGATTGCCTTTTCTACAGTAAATTTTACAAAAAATAATTTTTTACTGTCGCAAATTTTAATTGCGCCAGGGATTGCCTTTTCTATTGTAAATTTTGCAAAAAAATAATTTTTTACTGTCACAAATTTTAATTGCGCCAGGGATTGCCTTTTCTCTAGTAAATTATTCAAAAAATAATTTTTTACTGTCGCAAATTTTAAATACGCCAGGGATTGCCTTTTCTATAGTAAATTTTGCAAAAAAATAAATTTATACTGTCGCAAATTTTAAATACGCCAGGGATTGCCTTTTCTATAGTAAATTATTCAAAAAATAATTTTTTACTGTCGCAAATTTTAATTACGCCAGGGATTGCCTTTTCTATAGTAAATTTTGCAAAAAAATAATTTTTTACTGTCACAAATTTTAATTGCGCCAGGATTGCCTTTTCTATAGTAAATTTTTCAAAATTAATTTTTACTGTCGCAAATTTTAAATACGCCAGGGATTGCCTTTTCTATAGTAAATTTTCAAAAAATAATTTTATACTGTCGCAAATTTTAATTGCGCCAGGGATTGCCTTTCTATAGTAAATTTTTCAAAAATTAATTTTTTACTGTCGAAAATTTTAATTCGACAGGGATTGCCTTTTCTATAGTAAATTATTCAAAAAATAATTTTTTACTGTCGCAAATTTTAATTGCGGCAGCGATTGCCTTTTCTATAGTAAATTTTGCAAAAAAATATTTTTTACTGTCGCAAATTTTAACTGCGCCAGGGATTGCCTTTTCTATAGTAAATTTTCAAAATTAATTTTTATACTGTCGCAAATTTTAAATACGCCAGGGATTGCCTTTTCTATAGTAAATTTTTCAAAAAAATAATTTTTTACTCTCGCAAGTTTTAATTGCGCCAGGGATTGCCTTTTCTATAGTAAATTTTTCAAAATTAATTTTTTACTGTCGCAAATTTTAAATCCGCCAGGTATTGCCTTTTCTATAGTAAATTATTCAAAAAATAATTTTCTACTGTCGCAAATTTTAATTACGCCAGGGGATTGCCTTTTCTATAGTAAATTATTCAAAAAATATTTTTTTACTGTCGCAAATTTTAATTACGCCAGGCATTGCCTTTTCTATAGTAAATTTTTCAAAAAAATAATTTCTACACTCGCAAATTTTAATTGCGCCAGGGATTGCCTTTTCTATAGTAAATTTTTCACAAATTAATTTTTACTGTCGCAAATTTTTAAAAACGCCAGGATTGCCTTTTCTATAGTAAATTTTTCAAAAAATAATTTTTTACTGTCGCAAATTTTAAATACGCCAGGGATTGCCTTTTCTATAGTAAATTTTTCAAAAATAATTTTTTACTGTCGCAAATTTTAAATACGCCAGGGACTGCCCTTTCTATAGTAAATTATTCAAAAAATAATTTTTTAATGTCGCAAATTTTAATTACGCCAGGGATTGCCTTTTCTATAGTAAATTTTTCAAAAAAATAATTTTTTACTGTCGCAAATTTTAAATACGCCAGGGATTGCCCTTTTCTATAGTAAATTATTCAAAAAATAATTTTTTACTCTCGCAAATTTTAAATACGCCAGGGATTGCCTCTTCTATAGTAAATTTTTCAAAAAAATAATTTTTACTTTCGCAAATTTAAATTACGCCAGGGATTGCTTTTTCTATAGTAAATTTTCAATAAAATAATTTTTTACTGTAGCAAATTTTAATTACGCCAGATATTGCCTTCTCTACAGTAATTTTTCAAAAAATAATTTTATACTGTCGCAATTTTTAATTGCGCCAGGGATTGCCTTTTCTACAGTAAATTTTACAAAAAATAATTTTTTACTGTCGCAAATTTTAATTGCGCCAGGGATTGCCTTTTCTATAGGTAAATTTTGCAAAAAAATAATTTTTTTACTGTCACAAATTTAATTGCGCCAGGGATTGCCTTTTCGTCTAGTAAATTATTCAAAAAATAATTTTTTACTGTCGCAAATTTTAAATACGCCAGGGATTACCTTTTCTATAGTAAATTTTCAAAAAATAATTTTATACTGTCGCAAATTTTAATTGCGCCAGGGATTGCCTTTTCTACAGTAAATTTTACAAAAAATAATTTTTTTACTGTCGCAAATTTTAATTGCGCCAGGGATTGCCTTTTCCATAGTAAATTTTGCAAAAAATAATTATTTTTACTGTCACAAATTTTAATTGCGCCAGGGATTGCCTTTTCTCTAGTAAATTATTCAAAAAATAATTTTTTACTGTCGCAAATTTTAAATACGCCAGGGATTGCCTTTTCTATAGTAAATTTTGCAAAAAAATAAATATATACTGTCGCAAATTTTAAATCCGCCAGGGATTGCCTTTTCTATAGTAAATTACTCAAAAAATAATTTTTACTGTCGCAAATTTTAATTGCGCCAGGGATTGCCTTTTCTATAGTAAATTTTTCAAAAATAATTTTATACTGTCGCAAATTTTAATTGCGCCAGGGATTGCCTTTTCTATAGTAAATTTTCAAAATTAATTTTTTACTGTCGAAAATTTTAATTACGACAGGGATTGCCTTTTCTATAGTAAATTATTCAAAAAATAATTTTAATTGCGGCAGGGATTGCCTTTTCTATAGTAAATTTTGCAAAAAAATAATTTTTACTGTCGCAAATTTTAACTGCGCCAGGATTGTCTTTTCTATAGTAAATTTTTCAAAATTTAATTTTTTACTGTCGCAAATTTTAATTACGCCAGGGATTGCCGTTTCTATAGTAAAATTTTGCAAAAAATAATTTTTTACTGTCGCAAATTTTAATTGCGCCAGGGATTGCCTTTTCTATAGTAAATTAATCAAAAAATAATTTTTTACTGTGGCAAATTTTAATATGCCAGGGATTGCTCTTTTCTATAGTAAATTTTTCACAAATTAATTTTTTACTGTCGCAAATTTTAAAAAAGCCAGGGATTGACTTTTCTATAGTAAATTATTCAAAAAATAATTTTTTACTGTCGCAAATTTTAACTACGCCCGGGATTGCCTTTTCTATAGTAAATTTTTCACAAATTCATTTCTTACTGTCGCAAATTTTAAATACGCCAGGGATTGCCTTTTTCTATAGTAATTTTTTCAAAAAATAATTTTTTACTGTCGCAAATTTTAATTTACGCCAGGGAATGCCTTTTCTATAGTAAATTTTTCAAAAATAATTTTTTACTGTCGCAAATTTTAATTACGCCAGGGATTGCCTTTTCTACAGTAAATTTTTCAAAAAATTATTTTTTACTGTCGCAAATTGTAATTGCCAGGGATTGCCTTTTCTACAGTAAATTTTACAAAAAATAATTTTTACTGTCGCAAATTTTAATTACGCCAGGGATTGCCTTTTCTATAGTAAATTATTCAAAAAATAATTTTTTACTGTCGCAAATTTTAATTACGCCAAGGATTGCCTTTTCTATAGTAAATTTTTCAAAAAATAATTTTCTACACTCGCAAATTTTAATTGCGCCAGGGATTGCCTTTTCTATAGTAAATTTTTCACAAATTAATTTTTTACTGTCGCAAATTTTAAAAACGCCAGGGATTGCTTTTCTATAGTAAATTTTTCAAAAAATAATTTTTTACTGTCGCAAATTTTAAATACGCCAGGGATTGCCTTTTCTATAGTAAATTTTTCAAAAAATAACTTTTTACTGTCGCAAATTTTAAATACGCAGGGATTACCTTTTTATAGTAAATTATTCAAAAATAATTTTTTACTGTCGCAAATTTTAAATACGCCAGGGATTGCCTTTTCTATAGTAAATTATTCAAAAAATAATTTTTTACTGTCGCAAATTTTAAATACGCCAAGGATTGCCTTTTCTATAGTAAATTATTCAAAAAATAATTTTTTACTGTCGCAAATTTTAATTACGCCAGTGATTGCTTTTCCATAGTAAATTTTTCAAAAAATAATTTTTTACTGTCGCAAATTTTAATTACCCCAGGGAATGCCTTTTCTATAGTAAATTTTTCAAAAAATAATTTTTTACTGTCGCAAATTTTAATTACGCCAGGGATTGCCTTTTCTACAGTAAATTTTTCAAAAAATTATTTTTTACCATCGCAAATTGTAATTGCGCCAGGGATTGCCTCTTCTACAGTAAATTTTACAAAAAATAATTTTTTACTGTCGAAAATTTTAATTACGCCAGGGATTGCCTTTTCTATAGTAAATTATTCAAAAAATAATTTTCTACTGTCGCAAATTTTAATTACGCCAGGGATTGCCTTTTCTATAGTAAATTATTCAAAAAATAATTTTTTACTGTCGCAAATTTTAATTACGCCAGGGATTGCCTTTTCTATAGTAAATTTTTCAAAAAATAATTTTCTACACTCGCAAATTTTAATTGCGCCAGGGATTGCCTTTTCTATAGTAAATTTTTCACAAATTAATTTTTTACTGTCGCAAATTTTAAAAACGCCAGGGATTGCCTTTTCTATAGTAAATTTTTCAAAAAATAATTTTTTACTGTCGCAAATTTTAAATACGCCAGGGATTGCCTTTTCTATAGTAAATTTTTCAAAAAATAATTTTTTTGCTGTCGCATATTTTAAATACGCCAGGGATTGCCTTTTTATAGTAAATTATTCAAAAAATAATTTTTTACTGTCGCAAATTTTAAATATGCCAGGGATTGCCTTTTCTATAGTACATTTTTCAAAAAATAATTTTTTACTGTCGCAAATTTTAAATACGCCAGGGATTGCCTTTTCTATAGTAAATTATTCAAAAAATAATTTTTTACTCTCGCAAATTTTAAATACGCCAGGGATTGCCTTTTCTACAGTAAATTTTTCAAAAAATAATTTTTTACTTTCGCAAATTTAAATTACGCCAGGGATTGCCTTTTCTATAGAAAATTTTTCAAAAAATAATTTTTTACTGTCGCAAATTTTAATTACGCCAGTTATTGCCTTCTCTACAGTAAATTTTTCAAAAAATAATTTTATACTGTCGCAAATTTTAATTGCGCCAGGGATTGCCTTTTCTACAGTAAATTTTACAAAAAATAATTTTTTACTGTCGCAAATTTTAATTGCGCCAGGGATTGCCTTTTCTATAGTAAATTTTGCAAAAAAATAATTTTTTACTGTCACAAAATTTAATTGCGCCAGGGATTGCCTTTTCTCTAGTAAATTATTCAAAAAATAATTTTTTACTGTCGCAAATTTTAAATACGCCAGGGATTGCCTTTTCTACAGTAAATTTTGCAAAAAATAATTTTTTACTGTCGCAAATTGTAATTGCGCCAGGGATTGCCTTTTCTACAGTAAATTTTACAAAAAATAATTGTTTACTGTTGAAAATTTTAATTACGCCAGGGATTGCCTTTTCTATAGTAAATTTTTCAAAAAATAATTTTTTACTGTCGCAAATTTTAAATACGCCAGGGATTGCCTTTTCTACAGTAAATTTTTCAAAAAATAATATTTTACTGTCGCAAATTTTAATTGCGCCAGGGATTGCCTTTTCTATAGTAAATTTTTCAAAAAATTATTTTTTACTGTCGCAAATTTTAATTACTCCAGGGATTGCCTTTTCTACAGTAAATTTTTCAAAAATTAATTTTTTACTGTCGCAAATTTTAACTACGGCAGGGATTGCCTTTTCTATAATAAATTTTTCACAAATTAATTTTTTACTGTCGCAAATTTTAAATACGCCAGGGATTGCCTTTTCTATAGTAAATTTTTGATAATTTAATTTTATACTGTCGGAAATTTTAAATACGCCAGGGATTGCCTTTTCTATAGTAAATTTTGCAAAAAATAATTTTTTACTGTCGCAAATTTTAATTGCGCCAGGGATTGCCTTTTCTATAGTAAATTTTTCAAAAATTAATTTTTTACTGTCGCAAATTTTAAATCCGCCAGGGATTGCCTTTTCTATAGTAAATTACTCAAAAAATAATTTTTTACTGTCGCAAATTTTAATTGCGCCAGGGATTGCCTTTTCTATAGTAAATTTTTCAAAAAATAATTTTATACTGTCGCAAATTTTAATTGCGCCAGGGATTGCCTTTTCTATAGTAAATTTTTCAAAAATTAATTTTTTACTGTCGAAAATTTTAATTACGACAGGGATTGCCTTTTCTATAGTAAATTATTCAAAAAATAATTTTTTACTGTCGCAAATTTTAATTGCGGCAGGGATTGCCTTTTCTATAGTAAATTATTCAAAAAATAATTTTTTACTGTCGCAAATTTTAATTACGCCAGGGATTGCCTTTTCTACAGTAAATTTTGCAAAAAATAATTTTTTACTGTCGCAAATTGTAATTGCGCCAGGGATTGCCTTTTCTACAGTAAATTTTACAAAAAATAATTGTTTACTGTTGAAAATTTTAATTACGCCAAGGATTGCCTTTTCTATAGTAAATTTTTCGAAAAATATTTTTTTACTGTCGCAACTTTTAAATAAGCCAGGGATTGCCTTTTCTACAGTAAATTTTTCAAAAAATAATATTTTACTGTCGCAAATTTTAATTGCGCCAGGGATTGCCTTTTCTATAGTAAATTTTTCAAAAAATAATTTTTTACTGTCGCCAATTTTAATTACTCCAGGGATTGCCTTTTCTACAGTAAATTTTTCAAAAATTAATTTTTTACTGTCGCAAATTTTAACTACGGCAGGGATTGCCTTTTCTATAGTAAATTTTTCACAAATTAATTTTTTACTCTCGCAAATTTTAAATACGCCAGGGATTGCCTTTTCTATAGTAAATTTTTGATAATTTAATTTTATACTGTCGGAAATTTTAAATACGCCAGGGATTGCCTTTTCTATAGTAAATTATTCAAAAAATAATTTTTTACTGTCGCAAATTTTAATTGCGCCAGGGATTGCCTTTTCTACAGTAAATTTTTCAAAAACTAATTTTTTACTGTTGCAAATTTTAACTACGCCAGGGATTGCCTTTTCTATAGTAAATTTTTCAAAAAATAATTTTTTACTGTCGCAAATTTTAATTACGCCAGGGATTGCCTTTTCTACAGTAAATTTTTCAAAAATTAATTTTTTACTGTCGCAAATTTTAACTACGGCAGGGATTGCCTTTTCTATAGTAAATTTTTCACAAATTAATTTTTTAATGTCGCAAATTTTAAATACGCCAGGGATTGCCTTTTCTATAGTAAATTTTGCAAAAAATAATTTCTTACTGTCGCAAATTTTAATTGCGCCAGGGATTGCCTTTTCTATAGTAAATTTTTCAAAAATTAATTTTTTACTTTCGCAAATTTAAATTACGCCAGGGATTGCCTTTTCTATAGAAAATTTTTCAAAAAATAATTTTTTACTGTCGCAAATTTTAATTACGCCAGTTATTGCCTTCTCTACAGTAAATTTTTCAAAAAATAATTTTATACTGTCGCAAATTTTAATTGCGCCAGGGATTGCCTTTTCTACAGTAAATTTTACAAAAAATAATTTTTTACTGTCGCAAATTTTAATTGCGCCAGGGATTGCCTTTTCTATAGTAAATTTTGCAAAAAAATAATTTTTTACTGTCACAAAATTTAATTGCGCCAGGGATTGCCTTTTCTCTAGTAAATTATTCAAAAAATAATTTTTTACTGTCGCAAATTTTAAATACGCCAGGGATTGCCTTTTCTACAGTAAATTTTGCAAAAAATAATTTTTTACTGTCGCAAATTGTAATTGCGCCAGGGATTGCCTTTTCTACAGTAAATTTTACAAAAAATAATTGTTTACTGTTGAAAATTTTAATTACGCCAGGGATTGCCTTTTCTATAGTAAATTTTTCAAAAAATAATTTTTTACTGTCGCAAATTTTAAATACGCCAGGGATTGCCTTTTCTACAGTAAATTTTTCAAAAAATAATATTTTACTGTCGCAAATTTTAATTGCGCCAGGGATTGCCTTTTCTATAGTAAATTTTTCAAAAAATTATTTTTTACTGTCGCAAATTTTAATTACTCCAGGGATTGCCTTTTCTACAGTAAATTTTTCAAAAATTAATTTTTTACTGTCGCAAATTTTAACTACGGCAGGGATTGCCTTTTCTATAATAAATTTTTCACAAATTAATTTTTTACTGTCGCAAATTTTAAATACGCCAGGGATTGCCTTTTCTATAGTAAATTTTTGATAATTTAATTTTATACTGTCGGAAATTTTAAATACGCCAGGGATTGCCTTTTCTATAGTAAATTTTGCAAAAAATAATTTTTTACTGTCGCAAATTTTAATTGCGCCAGGGATTGCCTTTTCTATAGTAAATTTTTCAAAAATTAATTTTTTACTGTCGCAAATTTTAAATCCGCCAGGGATTGCCTTTTCTATAGTAAATTACTCAAAAAATAATTTTTTACTGTCGCAAATTTTAATTGCGCCAGGGATTGCCTTTTCTATAGTAAATTTTTCAAAAAATAATTTTATACTGTCGCAAATTTTAATTGCGCCAGGGATTGCCTTTTCTATAGTAAATTTTTCAAAAATTAATTTTTTACTGTCGAAAATTTTAATTACGACAGGGATTGCCTTTTCTATAGTAAATTATTCAAAAAATAATTTTTTACTGTCGCAAATTTTAATTGCGGCAGGGATTGCCTTTTCTTTAGTAAATTATTCAAAAAATAATTTTTTACTGTCGCAAATTTTAATTACGCCAGGGATTGCCTTTTCTACAGTAAATTTTGCAAAAAATAATTTTTTACTGTCGCAAATTGTAATTGCGCCAGGGATTGCCTTTTCTACAGTAAATTTTACAAAAAATAATTGTTTACTGTTGAAAATTTTAATTACGCCAAGGATTGCCTTTTCTATAGTAAATTTTTCGAAAAATATTTTTTTACTGTCGCAACTTTTAAATAAGCCAGGGATTGCCTTTTCTACAGTAAATTTTTCAAAAAATAATATTTTACTGTCGCAAATTTTAATTGCGCCAGGGATTGCCTTTTCTATAGTAAATTTTTCAAAAAATAATTTTTTACTGTCGCCAATTTTAATTACTCCAGGGATTGCCTTTTCTACAGTAAATTTTTCAAAAATTAATTTTTTACTGTCGCAAATTTTAACTACGGCAGGGATTGCCTTTTCTATAGTAAATTTTTCACAAATTAATTTTTTACTCTCGCAAATTTTAAATACGCCAGGGATTGCCTTTTCTATAGTAAATTTTTGATAATTTAATTTTATACTGTCGGAAATTTTAAATACGCCAGGGATTGCCTTTTCTATAGTAAATTATTCAAAAAATAATTTTTTACTGTCGCAAATTTTAATTGCGCCAGGGATTGCCTTTTCTACAGTAAATTTTTCAAAAACTAATTTTTTACTGTTGCAAATTTTAACTACGCCAGGGATTGCCTTTTCTATAGTAAATTTTTCAAAAAATAATTTTTTACTGTCGCAAATTTTAATTACGCCAGGGATTGCCTTTTCTACAGTAAATTTTTCAAAAATTAATTTTTTACTGTCGCAAATTTTAACTACGGCAGGGATTGCCTTTTCTATAGTAAATTTTTCACAAATTAATTTTTTAATGTCGCAAATTTTAAATACGCCAGGGATTGCCTTTTCTATAGTAAATTTTGCAAAAAATAATTTCTTACTGTCGCAAATTTTAATTGCGCCAGGGATTGCCTTTTCTATAGTAAATTTTTCAAAAATTAATTTTTTACTGTCGCAAATTTTAAATCCGCCAGGGATTGCCTTTTCTATAGTAAATTACTCAAAAAATAATTTTTTACTGTCGCAAATTTTAATTGCGCCAGGGATTGCCTTTTCTATAGTAAATTTTTCAAAAAATAATTTTATACTGTCGCAAATTTTAATTGCGCCAGGGATTGCCTTTTCTATAGTAAATTTTTCAAAAATTAATTTTTTACTGTCGAAAATTTTAATTACGACAGGGATTGCCTTTTCTATAGTAAATTATTCAAAAAATTATTTTTTACTGTCGCAAATTTTAATTGCGGCAGGGATTGCCTTTTCTATAGTAAATTTTGCAAAAAAATAATTTTTTACTGTCGCAAATTTTAACTGCGCCAGGGATGGCCTTTTCTATAGTAAATTTTTCAAAATTTAATTTTATACTGTCGCAAATTTTAAATACGCCAGGGATTGCCTTTTCTATAGTAAATTTTTCAAAAAATAATTTTCTACACTCGCAAATTTTAATTGCGCCAGGGATTGTCTTTTCTATAGTAAATTTTTCACAAATTAATTTTTTACTGTCGCAAATTTTAAAAACGCCAGGAATTGCCTTTTCTATAGTAAATTTTTCAAAAAATAATTTTTTACTGTCGCAAATTTTAAATACGCCAGGGATTGCCTTTTCTATAGTAAATTTTTCAAAAAATAATTTTTTACTGTCGCAAATTTTAAATTCGCCAGGGATTGCCTTTTTATAGTAAATTAATCAAAAAATAATTTTTTACTGTCGCAAATTTTAAATACGCCAGGGATTACCTTTTCTATAGTAAATTTTTCAAAAAATAATTTTTTACTGTCGCAAATTTTAAATACGCCAGGGATTGCCTTTTCTATAGTAAATTATTCAAAAAATAATTTTTTACTCTCGCAAATTTTAAATACGCCAGGGATTGCCTTTTCTACAGTAAATTTTTCAAAAAATAATTTTTTACTTTCGCAAATTTAAATTACGCCAGGGATTGCCTTTTCTATAGTAAATTTTTCAAAAAATAATTTTTTACTGTCGCAAATTTTAATTACGCCAGATATTGCCTTCTCTACAGTAAATTTTTCAAAAAATAATTTTATACTGTCGCAAATTTTAATTGCGCCAGGGATTGCCTTTTCTACAGTAAATTTTACAAAAAATAATTTTTTACTGTCGCAAATTTTAATTGCGCCAGGGATTGCCTTTTCTATAGTAAATTTTGCAAAAAAATAATTTTTTACTGTCACAAAATTTAATTGCGCCAGGGATTGCCTTTTCTCTAGTAAATTATTCAAAAAATAATTTTTTACTGTCGCAAATTTTAAATACGCCAGGTATTGCTTTTCTATAGTAAATTTTGCAAAAAAATAATTTTTTACTGTCGCAAATTTTAAATACGCCAGGGATTGCCTTTTCTACAGTAAATTTTTCAAAAAATAATATTTTACTGTCGCAAATTTTAATTGCGCCAGGGATTGCCTTTTCTATAGTAAATTTTTCAAAAAATTATTTTTTACTGTCGCAAATTTTAATTACTCCAGGGATTGCCTTTTCTACAGTAAATTTTTCAAAAATTAATTTTTTACTGTCGCAAATTTTAACTACGGCAGGGATTGCCTTTTCTATAGTAAATTTTTCACAAATTAATTTTTTACTGTCGCAAATTTTAAATACGCCAGGGATTGCCTTTTCTATAGTACATTTTTGATAATTTAATTTTATACTGTCGGAAATTTTAAATACGACAGGGATTGCCTTTTCTATAGTAAATTATTCAAAAAATTATTTTTTACTGTCGCAAATTTTAATTGCGGCAGGGATTGCCTTTTCTATAGTAAATTTTGCAAAAAAATAATTTTTTACTGTCGCAAATTTTAACTGCGCCAGGGATGGCCTTTTCTATAGTAAATTTTTCAAAATTTAATTTTATACTGTCGCAAATTTTAAATACGCCAGGGATTGCCTTTTCTATAGTAAATTTTTCAAAAAATAATTTTCTACACTCGCAAATTTTAATTGCGCCAGGGATTGTCTTTTCTATAGTAAATTTTTCACAAATTAATTTTTTACTGTCGCAAATTTTAAAAACGCCAGGAATTGCCTTTTCTATAGTAAATTTTTCAAAAAATAATTTTTTACTGTCGCAAATTTTAAATACGCCAGGGATTGCCTTTTCTATAGTAAATTTTTCAAAAAATAATTTTTTACTGTCGCAAATTTTAAATTCGCCAGGGATTGCCTTTTTATAGTAAATTAATCAAAAAATAATTTTTTACTGTCGCAAATTTTAAATACGCCAGGGATTACCTTTTCTATAGTAAATTTTTCAAAAAATAATTTTTTACTGTCGCAAATTTTAAATACGCCAGGGATTGCCTTTTCTATAGTAAATTATTCAAAAAATAATTTTTTACTCTCGCAAATTTTAAATACGCCAGGGATTGCCTTTTCTACAGTAAATTTTTCAAAAAATAATTTTTTACTTTCGCAAATTTAAATTACGCCAGGGATTGCCTTTTCTATAGTAAATTTTTCAAAAAATAATTTTTTACTGTCGCAAATTTTAATTACGCCAGATATTGCCTTCTCTACAGTAAATTTTTCAAAAAATAATTTTATACTGTCGCAAATTTTAATTGCGCCAGGGATTGCCTTTTCTACAGTAAATTTTACAAAAAATAATTTTTTACTGTCGCAAATTTTAATTGCGCCAGGGATTGCCTTTTCTATAGTAAATTTTGCAAAAAAATAATTTTTTACTGTCACAAAATTTAATTGCGCCAGGGATTGCCTTTTCTCTAGTAAATTATTCAAAAAATAATTTTTTACTGTCGCAAATTTTAAATACGCCAGGTATTGCTTTTCTATAGTAAATTTTGCAAAAAAATAATTTTTTACTGTCGCAAATTTTAAATACGCCAGGGATTGCCTTTTCTACAGTAAATTTTTCAAAAAATAATATTTTACTGTCGCAAATTTTAATTGCGCCAGGGATTGCCTTTTCTATAGTAAATTTTTCAAAAAATTATTTTTTACTGTCGCAAATTTTAATTACTCCAGGGATTGCCTTTTCTACAGTAAATTTTTCAAAAATTAATTTTTTACTGTCGCAAATTTTAACTACGGCAGGGATTGCCTTTTCTATAGTAAATTTTTCACAAATTAATTTTTTACTGTCGCAAATTTTAAATACGCCAGGGATTGCCTTTTCTATAGTACATTTTTGATAATTTAATTTTATACTGTCGGAAATTTTAAATACGCCAGGGATTGCCTTTTCTATAGTAAATTTTGCAAAAAATAATTTTTTACTGTCGCAAATTTTAATTGCGCCAGGGATTGCCTTTTCTATAGTAAATTTTTCAAAAATTAATTTTTTACTGTCGCAAATTTTAAATCCGCCAGGGATTGCCTTTTCTATAGTAAATTACTCAAAAAATAATTTTTTACTGTCGCAAATTTTAATTGCGCCAGGGATTGCCTTTTCTATAGTAAATTTTTCAAAAAATAATTTTATACTGTCGCAAATTTTAATTGCGCCAGGGATTGCCTTTTGTATAGTAAATTTTTCAAAAATTAATTTTTTACTGTCGAAAATTTTAATTACGACAGGGATTGCCTTTTCTATAGTAAATTATTCAAAAAATAATTTTTTACTGTCGCAAATTTTAATTGCGGCAGGGATTGCCTTTTCGATAGTAAATTATTCAAAAAATAATTTTTTACTGTCGCAAATTTTAATTACGCCAGGGATTGCCTTTTCTACAGTAAATTTTGCAAAAAATAATTTTTTACTGTCGCAAATTGAAATTGCGCCAGGGATTGCCTTTTCTACAGTAAATTTTACAAAAAATAATTGTTTACTGTTGAAAATTTTAATTACGCCAGGGATTGCCTTTTCTATAGTAAATTTTTCCAAAAATATTTTTTTACTGTCGCAAATTTTAAATAAGCCAGGGATTGCCTTTTCTACAGTAAATTTTTCAAAAAATAATATTTTACTGTCGCAAATTTTAATTGCGCCAGGGATTGCCTTTTCTATAGTAAATTTTTCAAAAAATAATTTTTTACTGTCGCCAATTTTAATTACTCCAGGGATTGCCTTTTCTACAGTAAATTTTTCAAAAATTAATTTTTTACTGTCGCAAATTTTAACTACGGCAGGGATTGCCTTTTCTATAGTAAATTTTTCACAAATTAATTTTTTACTGTCGCAAATTTTAAATACGCCAGGGATTGCCTTTTCTATAGTAAATTTTTGATAATTTAATTTTATACTGTCGGAAATTTTAAATACGCCAGGGATTGCCTTTTCTATAGTAAATTATTCAAAAAATAATTTTTTACTGTCGCAAATTTTAATTGCGCCAGGGATTGCCTTTTCTACAGTAAATTTTTCAAAAACTAATTTTTTACTGTTGCAAATTTTAACTACGCCAGGGATTGCCTTTTCTATAGTAAATTTTTCAAAAAATAATTTTTTACTGTCGCAAATTTTAACTACGCCAGGGATTGCCTTTTCTACAGTAAATTTTTCAAAAATTAATTTTTTACTGTCGCAAATTTTAACTACGGCAGGGATTGCCTTTTCTATAGTAAATTTTTCACAAATTAATTTTTTAATGTCGCAAATTTTAAATACGCCAGGGATTGCCTTTTCTATAGTAAATTTTGCAAAAAATAATTTCTTACTGTCGCAAATTTTAATTGCGCCAGGGATTGCCTTTTCTATAGTAAATTTTTCAAAAATTAATTTTTTACTGTCGCAAATTTTAAATCCGCCAGGGATTGCCTTTTCTATAGTAAATTACTCAAAAAATAATTTTTTACTGTCGCAAATTTTAATTGCGCCAGGGATTGCCTTTTCTATAGTAAATTTTTCAAAAAATAATTTTTTACTTTCGCAAATTTAAATTACGCCAGGGATTGCCTTTTCTATAGTAAATTTTTCAAAAAATAATTTTTTACTGTCGCAAATTTTAATTACGCCAGATATTGCCTTCTCTACAGTAAATTTTTCAAAAAATAATTTTATACTGTCGCAAATTTTAATTGCGCCAGGGATTGCCTTTTCTACAGTAAATTTTACAAAAAATAATTTTTTACTGTCGCAAATTTTAATTGCGCCAGGGATTGCCTTTTCTATAGTAAATTTTGCAAAAAAATAATTTTTTACTGTCACAAAATTTAATTGCGCCAGGGATTGCCTTTTCTCTAGTAAATTATTCAAAAAATAATTTTTTACTGTCGCAAATTTTAAATACGCCAGGTATTGCCTTTTCTATAGTAAATTTTGCAAAAAAATAAATTTATACTGTCGCAAATTTTAAATACGCCAGGGATTGCCTTTTCTATAGTAAATTATTCAAAAAATAATTTTTTACTGTCGCAAATTTTAATTACGCCAAGGATTGCCTTTTCTACAGTAAATTTTGCAAAAAATAATTTTTTACTGTCGCAAATTGTAATTGCGCCAGGGATTGCCTTTTCTACAGTAAATTTTACAAAAAATAATTGTTTACTGTTGAAAATTTTAATTACGCCAGGGATTGCCTTTTCTATAGTAAATTTTTCAAAAAATAATTTTTTACTGTCGCAAATTTTAAATACGCCAGGGATTGCCTTTTCTACAGTAAATTTTTCAAAAAATAATATTTTACTGTCGCAAATTTTATTGCGCCAGGGATTGCCTTTTCTATAGTAAATTTTTCAAAAAATTATTTTTTACTGTCGCAAATTTTAATTACTCCAGGGATTGCCTTTTCTACAGTAAATTTTTCAAAAATTAATTTTTTACTGTCGCAAATTTTAACTACGGCAGGGATTGCCTTTTCTATAGTAAATTTTTCACAAATTAATTTTTTACTGTCGCAAATTTTAAATACGCCAGGGATTGCCTTTTCTATAGTAAATTTTTGATAATTTAATTTTATACTGTCGGAAATTTTAAATACGCCAGGGATTGCCTTTTCTATAGTAAATTTTGCAAAAAATAATTTTTTACTGTCGCAAATTTTAATTGCGCCAGGGATTGCCTTTTCTATAGTAAATTTTTCAAAAATTAATTTTTTACTGTCGCAAATTTTAAATCCGCCAGGGATTGCCTTTTCTATAGTAAATTACTCAAAAAATAATTTTTTACTGTCGCAAATTTTAATTGCGCCAGGGATTGCCTTTTCTATAGTAAATTTTTCAAAAAATAATTTTATACTGTCGCAAATTTTAATTGCGCCAGGGATTGCCTTTTCTATAGTAAATTTTTCAAAAATTAATTTTTTACTGTCGAAAATTTTAATTACGACAGGGATTGCCTTTTCTATAGTAAATTATTCAAAAAATAATTTTTTACTGTCGCAAATTTTAATTGCGGCAGGGATTGCCTTTTCTATAGTAAATTATTCAAAAAATAATTTTTTACTGTCGCAAATTTTAATTACGCCAGGGATTGCCTTTTCTACAGTAAATTTTGCAAAAAATAATTTTTTACTGTCGCAAATTGTAACTGCGCCAGGGATTGCCTTTTCTACAGTAAATTTTACAAAAAATAATTGTTTACTGTTGAAAATTTTAATTACGCCAGGGATTGCCTTTTCTATAGTAAATTTTTCAAAAAATAATTTTTTACTGTCGCAAATTTCAAATAAGCCAGGGATTGCCTTTTCTACAGTAAATTTTTCAAAAAATAATATTTTACTGTCGCAAATTTTAATTGCGCCAGGGATTGCCTTTTCTATAGTAAATTTTTCAAAAAATAATTTTTTACTGTCGCCAATTTTAATTACTCCAGGGATTGCCTTTTCTACAGTAAATTTTTCAAAAATTAATTTTTTACTGTCGCAAATTTTAACTACGGCAGGGATTGCCTTTTCTATAGTAAATTTTTCACAAATTAATTTTTTACTCTCGCAAATTTTAATACGCCAGGGATTGCCTTTTCTATAGTAAATTTTTGATAATTTAATTTTATACTGTCGGAAATTTTAAATACGCCAGGGATTGCCTTTTCTATAGTAAATTATTCAAAAAATAATTTTTTTACTGTCGCAAATTTTAATTGCGCCAGGGATTGCCTTTTCTACAGTAAATTTTTCAAAACTAATTTTTTACTGTTGCAAATTTTAACTACGCCAGGGATTGCCTTTTCTATAGTAAATTTTTCAAAAAATAATTTTTTTACTGTCGCAAATTTTAATTACGCCAGGGATTGCCTTTTCTACAGTAAATTTTTCAAAAATTAATTTTTTACTGTCGCAAATTTTAACTACGGCAGGATTGCCTTTTCTATAGTAATTTTTCACAAATTAATTTTTTAATGTCGCAAATTTTAAATACGCCAGGGATTGCCTTTTCTATAGTAAATTTTGCAAAAAATAATTTCTTACTGTCGCAAATTTTAATTGCGCCAGGGATTGCCTTTTCTATAGTAAATTTTTCAAAAATTAATTTTTTACTGTCGCAAATTTTAAATCCGCCAGGGATTGCCTTTTCTATAGTAAATTACTCAAAAAATAATTTTTTACTGTCGCAAATTTTAATTGCGCCAGGGATTGCCTTTTCTATAGTAAATTTTTCAAAAATAATTTTATACTGTCGCAAATTTTAATTGCGCCAGGGATTGCCTTTTCTATAGTAAATTTTTCAAAAATTAATTTTTTACTGTCGAAAATTTAATTACGACAGGGATTGCCTTTTCTATAGTAAATTATTCAAAAAATTATTTTTTACTGTCGCAAATTTTAATTGCGGCAGGGATTGCGTTTTCTATAGTAAATTTTGCAAAAAAATAATTTTTTACTGTCGCAAATTTTAACTGCGCCAGGGATGGCCTTTTCTATAGTAAATTTTTCAAAATTTAATTTTATACTGTCGCAAATTTTAAATACGCCAGGGATTGCCTTTTCTATAGTAAATTTTTCAAAAAATAATTTTCTACACTCGCAAATTTTAATTGCGCCAGGGATTGTCTTTTCTATAGTAAATTTTTCACAAATTAATTTTTTACTGTCGCAAATTTTAAAAACGCCAGGAATTGCCTTTTCTATAGTAAATTTTTCAAAAAATAATTTTTTACTGTCGCAAATTTTAAATACGCCAGGGATTGCCTTTTCTATAGTAAATTTTTCAAAAAATAATTTTTTACTGTCGCAAATTTTAAATTCGCCAGGGATTGCCTTTTTATAGTAAATTAATCAAAAAATAATTTTTTACTGTCGCAAATTTTAAATACGCCAGGGATTACCTTTTCTATAGTAAATTTTTCAAAAAATAATTTTTTACTGTCGCAAATTTTAAATACGCCAGGGATTGCCTTTTCTATAGTAAATTATTCAAAAAATAATTTTTTACTCTCGCAAATTTTAAATACGCCACGGATTGCCTTTTCTACAGTAAATTTTTCAAAAAATAATTTTTTAGTTTCGCAAATTTAAATTACGCCAGGGATTGCCTTTTCTATAGTAAATTTTTCAAAAAATAATTTTTTACTGTCACAAATTTTAATTGCGCCAGGGATTGCCTTTTCTCTAGTAAATTATTCAAAAAATAATTTTTTACTGTCGCAAATTTTAAATACGCCAGGGATTGCCTTTTCTATAGTAAATTTTGCAAAAAAATAAATTTATACTGTCGCAAATTTTAAATACGCCAGGGTTTGCCTTTTCTATAGTAAATTATTCAAAAAATAATTTTTTACTGTCGCAAATTTTAATTACGCCAGGGATTGCCTTTTCTACAGTAAATTTTGCAAAAAATAATTTTTTACTGTCGCAAATTATAATTGCGCCAGGGATTGCCTTTTCTACAGTAAATTTTACAAAAAATAATTGTTTACTGTTGAAAATTTTAATTACGCCAGGGATTGCCTTTTCTATAGTAAATTTTTCAAAAAATAATTTTTTACTGTCGCAAATTTTAAATAAGCCAGGGATTGCCTTTTCTACAGTAAATTTTTCAAAAAATAATATTTTACTGTCGCAAATTTTAATTGCGCCAGGGATTGCCTTTTCTATAGTAAATTTTTCAAAAAATAATTTTTTACTGTCGCAAATTTTAATTACTCCAGGGATTGCCTTTTCTTCAGTAAATTTTTCAAAAATTAATTTTTTACTGTCGCAAATTTTAACTACGGCAGGGATTGCCTTTTCTATAGTAAATTTTTCACAAATTAATTTTTTACTGTCGCAAATTTTAAATACGCCAGGGATTGCCTTTTCTATAGTAAATTTTTGATAATTTAATTTTATACTGTCGCAAATTTTAAATACGCCAGGGATTGCCTGTTCTTTAGTAAATTATTCAAATATAATTTTTTACTGTCGCCAATTTTAATTGCGCCAGGGATTGCCTTTTCTACAGTAAATTTTTCAAAAACTGATTTTTTACTGTCGCAAATTTTAACTACGCCAGGGATTGCCTTTTCTATAGTAAATTCTTCAAAAAATTATTTTTTACTGTCGCAAATTTTAATTACGCCAGGGATTGCCTTTTCTACAGTAAATTTTTCAAAAATTAATTTTTTACTGTCGCAAATTTTAACTACGGCAGGGATTGCCTTTTCTATAGTAAATTTTTCACAAATTAATTTTTTAATGTCGCAAATTTTAAATACGCCAGGGATTGCCTTTTCTATAGTAAATTTTGCAAAAAATAATTTTTTACTGTCGCAAATTTTAATTGCGCCAGGGATTGCCTTTTCTATAGTAAATTTTTCAAAAATTAATTTTTTACTGTCGCAAATTTTAAATCCGCCAGGGATTGCCTTTTCTATAGTAAATTACTCAAAAAATAATTTTTTACTGTCGCAAATTTTAATTGCGCCAGGGATTGCCTTTTCTATAGTAAATTTTTCAAAAAATAATTTTATACTGTCGCAAATTTTAATTGCGCCAGGGATTGCCTTTTCTATAGTAAATTTTTCAAAAATTAATTTTATACTGTCGAAAATTTTAATTACGACAGGGATTGCCTTTTCTATAGTAAATTATTCAAAAAATAATTTTTTACTGTCGCAAATTTTAATTGCGGCAGGGATTGCCTTTTCTATAGTAAATTATTCAAAAAATAATTTTTTACTGTCGCAAATTTTAATTACGCCAGGGATTGCCTTTTCTACAGTAAATTTTGCAAAAAATAATTTTTTACTGTCGCAAATTGTAATTGCGCCAGGGATTGCCTTTTCTACAGTAAATTTTACAAAAAATAATTGTTTACTGTTGAAAATTTTAATTACGCCAGGGATTGCCTTTTCTATAGTAAATTTTTCAAAAACTAATTTTTTACTGTCGCAAATTTTAAATAAGCCAGGGATTGCCTTTTCTACAGTAAATTTTTCAAAAAATAATATTTTACTGTCGCAAATTTTAATTGCGCCAGGGATTGCCTTTTCTATAGTAAATTTTTCAAAAAATAATTTTTACTGTCGCAAATTTTAATTACTCCAGGGATTGCCTTTTCTTCAGTAAATTTTTCAAAAATTAATTTTTTACTGTCGCAAATTTTAACTACGGCAGGGATTGCCTTTTCTATAGTAAATTTTTCACAAATTAATTTTTTACTGTCGCAAATTTTAAATACGCCAGGGATTGCCTTTTCTATAGTAAATTTTTGATAATTTAATTTTATACTGTCGGAAATTTTAAATACGCCAGGGATTGCCTTTTCTATAGTAAATTATTCAAAAAATAATTTTTTACTGTCGCAAATTTTAATTGCGCCAGGAATTGCCTTTTCTACAGTAAATTTTTCAAAAACTAATTTTTTACTGTCGCAAATTTTAACTACGCCAGGGATTGCCTTTTCTATAGTAAATTTTTCAAAAAATAATTTTTTACTGTCGCAAATTTTAATTACGCCAGGGATTGCCTTTTCTACAGTAAATTTTTCAAAAATTAATTTTTTACTGTCGCAAATTTTAACTACGGCAGGGATTGCCTTTTCTATAGTAAATTTTTCACAAATTAATTTTTAATGTCGCAAATTTTAAATACGCCAGGGATTGCCTTTTCTATAGTAAATTTTGCAAAAAATAATTTTTTACTGTCGCAAATTTTAATTGCGCCAGGGATTGCCTTTTCTATAGTAAATTTTTCAAAAATTAATTTTTTACTGTCGCAAATTTTAAATCCGCCAGGGATTGCCTTTTCTATAGTAAATTACTCAAAAAATAATTTTTTACTGTCGCAAATTTTAATTGCGCCAGGGATTGCCTTTTCTATAGTAAATTTTTCAAAAATAATTTTATACTGTCGCAAATTTTAATTGCGCCAGGGATTGCCTTTTCTATAGTAAATTTTTCAAAAATTAATTTTTTACTGTCGAAAATTTTAATTACGACAGGGATTGCCTTTTCTATAGTAAATTATTCAAAAAATAATTTTTTACTGTCGCAAATTTTAATTGCGGCAGGGATTGCCTTTTCTATAGTAAATTTTGCAAAAAAATAATTTTTTTCTGTCGCAAATTTTAACTGCGCCAGGGATGGCCTTTTCTATAGTAAATTTTTCAAATTTAATTTTATACTGTCGCAAATTTTAAATACGCCAGGGATTGCCTTTTCAATAGTAAATTTTTCAAAAAAAAATTTTTTACTCTCGCAAATTTTTATTGCGCCAGGGATTGCCTTTTCTATAGTAAATTTTTCAAAAAAATAAATTTTTACTGTCGCAAATTTTAAATACGCCAGGTATTGCTTTTTCTATAGTAAATTTTTCACAAATTAATTTTTTAATGTCGCAAATTTTAAATACGCCAGGGATTGCCTTTTCTACAGTAAATTTTTTAAAAATAAATTTTTTACTGTCGCAAATTTTAAATACGCCAGGGATTGCCTTTTCTATAGTAAATTTTTCAAAAAATAATATTTTACTGTCGCAAATTTTAAATACGCCAGGGATTGCCTTTTCTATAATAAATTTTTTACTGTCGCAAATTTTAATTGCGCCCGGGATTGCCTTTTCTATAGTAAAAATTTCAAAATTTAATTTTATACTGTGGCAAATTTTAAATACGCCAGGGATTGCCTTTTCTATAGTAAATTATTCAAAAAATAATTTTCTACTGTCGCAAATTTTAATTGCGCCCGGGATTGCCTTTTCTACAGTAAATTTTTCAAAAACTAATTTTTTACTGTCGCAAATTTTAATTACGCCAAGGATTGCCTTTTCTATAGTAAATTTTTCAAAAAATAATTTTTTACTGTCGCAAATTTTAATTACGCCAAGGATTGCCTTTTCTACAGTAAATTTTTCAAAAATTAGTTTTTTACTGTCGCATATTTTAAATATGCCAGGGATTGCCTTTTCTATAGTAAATTTTTCACAAATTAATTTTTTACTGTCGCAAATTTTAATTGCGTCAGGGATTGCCTTTTCTATAGTAAATTTTTCAAAATTTAATTTTATACTGTCGCAAATTTTAAATACGCCAGGGATTGCCTTTTCTATAGTATTATTCAAAAAATTATTTTTTACTGTCGCAAATTTTAATTGCGCCAGGGATTGCCTTTTCTACAGTAAATTTTTCAAAAACTAATTTTTTACTGTCGCAAATTTTAACTACGCCAGGGATTGCCTTTTCTATAGTAAATTTTTCAAAAAATAATTTTTTTACTGTCGCAAATTTTAATTACGCCAGGGATTGCCTTTTCTACAGTAAAATTTTCAAAAATTAATTTTTTACTGTCGCAAATTTTAACTACGGCAGGGATTGCCTTTTCTATAGTAAATTTTTCACAAATTAATTTTTTAATGTCGCAAATTTTAAATACGCCAGGGATTGCCTTTTCTATAGTAAATTTTGCAAAAAATAATTTTTTATTGTCGCAAATTTTAATTGCGCCAGGGATTGCCTTTTCTATAGTAAATTTTTCAAAAATTAATTTTTTACTGTCGCAAATTTTAAATCCGCCAGGGATTTTCTATAGTAAATTATTCAAAAAATAATTTTTTACTGTCGCAAATTTTAATTGCGCCAGGGATTGCCTTTTCTATAGTAAATTTTTCAAAAAATAATTTTATACTGTCGCAAATTTTAATTGCGCCAGGGATTGCCTTTTCTATAGTAAATTTTTCAACAATTAATTTTTTACTGTCGAAAATTTTAATTACGACAGGGATTGCCTTTTCTATAGTAAATTATTCAAAAAATAATTTTTTACTGTCGCAAATTTTAATTGCGGCAGGGATTGCCTTTTCTATAGTAAATTTTGCAACAAAATAATTTTTTACTGTCGCAAATTTTAATTGCGCCAGGTATTGCCTTTTCTATAGTAAATTTTTCAAAAATTAATTTTTTATTGTCGAAAATTTTAATTACGACAGGGATTGCCTTTTCTATAGTAAATTATTCAAAAAATAATTTTTTACTGTCGCAATTTTAATTGCGGCAGGGATTGCCTTTTCTATAGTAAATTATGCAAAAAAATAATTTTTTACTGTCGCAAATTTTAACTGCGCCAGGGATTGCCTTTTCTATAGTAAATTTTTCAAAATTTAATTTTATACTGTCGCAAATTTTAAATACGCCAGGGATTGCCTTTTCTATAGTAAATTTTTCAAAAAATAATTTTTTACTCTCGCAAATTTTAATTGCGCCAGGGATTGCCTTTTCTATAGTAAATTTTTCAAAATTTAATTTTATACTGTCGCAAATTTTAAATACGCCAGGGATTGCCTTTTCTATAGTAAATTATTCAAAAAATAATTTTTTACTGTCGCAAATTTTAATTGCGCCAGGTATTGCCTTTTCTACAGTAAATTTTTCAAAAACTAATTTTTTACTGTCGCAAATTTTAACTACGCCAGGGATTGCCTTTTCTATAGTAAATTTTTCAAAAAATAATTTTTTACTGTCGCAAATTTTAATTACGCCAGGGATTGCCTTTTCTATAGTAAATTTTTCAAAAATTAATTTTTTACTGTCGCAAATTTTAACTACGGCAGGGATTGCCTTTTCTATAGTAAATTTTTCACAAATTAATTTTTTAATGTCGCAAATTTTAAATACGCCAGGGATTGCCTTTTCTATAGTAAATTTTGCAAAAAATAATTTTTTACTGTCGCAAATTTTAATTGCGCCAGGGATTGCCTTTTCTATAGTAAATTTTTCAAAAATTAATTTTTTACTGTCGCAAATTTTAAATCCGCCAGGGATTGCTTTTTCTATAGTAAATTATTCAAAAAATAATTTTTTACTGTCGCAAATTTTAATTGCGCCAGGGATTGCCTTTTCTATAGTAAATTTTTCAAAAAATAATTTTATACTGTCGCAAATTTTAATTGCGCCAGGGATTGCCTTTTCTATAGTAAATTTTTCAAAAATTAATTTTTTACTGTCGAAAATTTTAATTACGACAGGGATTGCCTTTTCTATAGTAAATTATTCAAAAAATAATTTTTTACTGTCGCAAATTTTAATTGCGGCAGGGATTGCCTTTTCTATAGTAAATTTTGCAAAAAAATAATTTTTTACTGTCGCAAATTTTAACTGCGCCAGGGATTGCCTTTTCTATAGTAAATTTTTCAAAATTTAATTTTATACTGTCGCAAATTTTAAATACGCCAGGGATTGCCTTTTCTATAGTAAATTTTTCAAAAATAATTTTTTACTCTCGCAAATTTTAATTGCGCCAGGGATTGCCTTTTCTATAGTAAATTTTTCAAAAAAATAAATTTTTACTGTCGCAAATTTTAAATACGCCAGGTATTGCCTTTTCTATAGTAAATTTTTCACAAATTAATTTTTTACTGTCGCAAATTTTAAATACGCCAGGGATTGCCTTTTCTACAGTAAATTTTTTAAAAATTAATTTTTTACTGTCGCTAATTTTAAATACGCCAGGGATTGCCTTTTCTATAGTAAATTTTTCAAAAAATAATTTTTTACTGTCGCAAATTTTAAATACGCCAGGGATTGCCTTTTCTATAATAAATTTTTTACTGTCGCAAATTTTAATTGCGCCAGGGATTGCCTTTTCTATAGTAAAAATTTCAAAATTTAATTTTATACTGTGGCAAATTTTAAATACGCCAGGGATTGCCTTTTCTATAGTAAATTATTCAAAAAATAATTTTCTACTGTCGCAAATTTTAATTGCGCCAGGGATTGCCTTTTCTACAGTAAATTTTTCAAAAACTAATTTTTTACTGTCGCAAATTTTAATTACTCCAGGGATTGCCTTTTCTATAGTAAATTTTTCAAAAAATAATTTTTTACTGTCGCAAATTTTAATTACGCCAAGGATTGCCTTTTCTACAGTAAATTTTTCAAAAATTAGTTTTTTACTGTCGCATATTTTAAATATGCCAGGGATTGCCTTTTCTATAGTAAATTTTTCACAAATTAATTTTTTACTGTCGCAAATTTTAATTGCGCCAGGGATTGCCTTTTCTATAGTAAATTTTTCAAAATTTAATTTTATACTGTCGCAAATTTTAAATACGCCAGGGATTGCCTTTTCTATAGTATTATTCAAAAAATTATTTTTTTACTGTCGCAAATTTTAATTGCGCCAGGGATTGCCTTTTCTACAGTAAATTTTTCAAAAACTAATTTTTTACTGTCGCAAATTTTAACTACGCCAGGGATTTATAGTAAATTTTTCAAAAAATAATTTTTTACTGTCGCAAATTTTAATTACGCCAGGGATTGCCTTTTCTACAGTAAATTTTTCAAAAATTAATTTTTTACTGTCGCAAATTTTAATTACGCCAGAGATTGCCTTTTCTATAGTAAATTTTTCACAAATTAATTTTTTACTGTCGCAAATTTTAAATACGCCAGGGATTGCCTTTTCTATAGTAAATTTTGCAAAAAATAATTTTTTACTGTCGCAAATTTTAATTGCGCCAGGTATTGCCTTTTCTATAGTAAATTTTTCAAAAATTAATTTTTTACTGTCGCAAATTTTAAATCCGCCAGGGATTGCCTTTTCTAGAGTAAATTATTCAAAAAATAATTTTTTACTGTCGCAAATTTTAATTGCGCCAGGGATTGCCTTTTCTATAGTAAATTTTTCAAAAAATAATTTTATACTGTCGCAAATTTTAATTGCGCCAGGGATTGCCTTTTCTATAGTAAATTTTTCACAAATTAATTTTTTACTGTCGCAAATTTTAAATACGCCAGGGATTGCCTTTTCTATAGTAAATTAATCAAAAAATAATTTTTTACTGTGGCAAATTTTAAATATGCCATGGATTGCCTTTTCTATAGTAAATTTTTCACAAAATAATTTTTTACTGTCGCAAATTTTAAATCCGCCAGGGATTGCCTTTTCTATAGTAAATTTTTCAAAAACTAATTTTTTACTGTCGAAAATTTTAATTACGCCAGGGATTGCCTTTTCTATAGTAAATTTTTCACAAATTCATTTCTTACTCTCCCAAATTTTAAATACGCCAGGGATTGCCTTTTCTATAGTAATTTTATCAAAAAATAATTTTTTACTGTCGCAAATTTTAAATACGCCAGGGATTGCCTTTTCTATAGTAAATTATTCAAAAAATAATTTTTTACTGTCGCAAATTTTAAATACGCCAGGGATTGCCTTTTCTATAGTAAATTATTCAAAAAATAATTTTTTACTGTCGCAAATTTTAATTACGCCAGGGATTGCCTTTTCTATAGTAAATTTGTCAAAAAATAATTTTTTACTGTCGCAAATTTTAATTACGCCAGGGACTGCCTTTTCTATAGTAAATTTTTCAAAAAATAATTTTTTACTGTCGCAAATTTTAATTACGCCTGGGATTGCCTTTTCTACAGTAAATTTTTCAAAAAATTATTTTTTACTGTCGCAAATTGTAATTGCGCCAGGGATTGCCTTTTCTACAGAAAATTTTACAAAAAATAATTTTTTACTGTCGAAAATTTTAATTACGCCAGGGATTGCCTTTTCTATAGTAAATTATTCAAAAAATAATTTTTTACTCTCGCAAATTTTAATTGCGCCAGGGACTGCCTTTTCTATAGTAAATTTTTCACAAATTAATTTTTTACTGTCGCAAATTTTAAATACGCCAGGGATTGCCTTTTCTATAGTAAATTAATAAAAAAATAATTTTTTACTGTGGCAAATTTTAAATATGCCAGGGATTCCCTTTTCTATAGTAAATTTTTCACAAAATAATTTTTTACTGTCGCAAATTTTAAATCCGCCAGGGATTGCCTTTTCTATAGTAAATTTTTCAAAACTAATTTTTTACTGTCGAAAATTTTAATTACGCCAGGGATTGCCTTTTCTATAGTAAATTTTTCACAAATTCATTTCTTACTCTCCCAAATTTTAAATACGCCAGGGATTGCATTTTCTATAGTAATTTTTTCAAAAAATACTTTTTTACTGTCGCAAATTTTAAATACGCCAGGGATTGCCTTTTCTATAGTAAATTATTCAAAAAATAATTTTTTACTCTCGCAAATTTTAATTACGCCAGGGATTGCCTTTTCTATAGTAAATTATTCAAAAAATAATTTTTTACTGTCGCAAATTTTAAATCCGCCAGGGATTGCCTTTTCTATAGTAAATTTTTCAAAAACTAATTTTTTACTGTCGAAAATTTTAATTACGCCAGGGATTGCCTTTTCTATAGTAAATTTTTCACAAATTCATTTCTTACTCTCCCAAATTTTAAATACGCCAGGGATTGCCTTTTCTATAGTAATTTTTTCAAAAAATAATTTTTTACTGTCGCAAATTTTAAATACGCCAGGGATTGCCTTTTCTATAGTAAATTATTCAAAAAATAATTTTTTACTCTCGCAAATTTTAATTACGCCAGGGATTGCCTTTTCTATAGTAAATTATTCAAAAAATAATTTTTTACTGTCGCAAATTTTAAATACGCCAGGGATTGCCTTTTCTATAGTAATTTTTTCAAAAAATAATTTTTTACTGTCGCAAATTTTAATTACGCCAAGGATTGCCTTTTCTACAGTAAATTTCTCAAAAATTAGTTTTTTACTGTCGCATATTTTAAATACGCCAGGGATTGCCTTTTCTATAGTAAATTTTTCAAAAAATAATTTTTTACTGTCGCAAATTTTAAATACGCCAGGGATTGCCGTTTCTATAGTAAATTATTCAAAAAATAATTTTTTACTGTCGCAAATTTTAATCACGCCAGGGATTGCCTTTTCTATAGTAAATTTTTCACAAATTAATTTTTTATTGTCGCAAATTGTAATTGCGCCAGGGATTGCCTTTTCTATAGTAAATTTTTCAAAAACTAATTTTTTACTGTCGAAAATTTTAATTACGCCAGGGATTGCCTTTTCTATAGTAAATTTTTCACAAATTCATTTCTTACTCTCGCAAATTTTAATTACGCCAGGGATTGCCTTTTCTATAGTAAATTTTTCAAAAAATAATTTTTTACTGTCGCAAATTTTAAATACGCCAGGGATTGCCGTTTCTATAGTAAATTATTCAAAAAATAATTTTTTACTGTCGCAAATTTTAATCACGCCAGGGATTGCCTTTTCTATAGTAAATTTTTCACAAATTAATTTTTTATTGTCGCAAATTTTAAATACGCCAGGGATTGCCTTTTCTATAGTAAATTTTTCAAAAAATAATTTTTTACTGTCGCAAATTTTAAATACGCCAGGGATTGCCTTTTCTATAGTAAATTATTCAAAAATAATTTTTTACTCTCGCAAATTTTAATTACGCCAGGGATTGCCTTTTCTATAGTAAATTTTTCAAAAAATAATTTTTTACTGTCGCAAATTTTAATTAGGACAGGGATTGCCTTTTCTATAATAAATTATTCAAAAAATAATTTTTTACTGTCGCAAGTTTTAATTGCGCCAGGGATTGCCTTTTCTATAGTAAATTTTTCACAAATTAATTTTTTACTGTCGCAAATTGTAATTGCGCCAGGGATTGCCTTTTCTATAGTAAATTTTTCAAAAAATAATTTTTTACTGTCGCAAATTTTAATTACGCCAGGGATTGCCTTTTCTACAGTAAATTTTACAAAAAATAATTTTTTACTGTCGCAAATTTTAAATACGCCAGGGATTGCCTTTTCTATAGTAATTTTTTCAAAAAATAATTTTTTACTGTCGCAAATTTTAATTACGCCAAGGATTGCCTTTTCTACAGTAAATTTCTCAAAAATTAGTTTTTTACTGTCGCATATTTTAAATACGCCAGGGATTGCCTTTTCTATAGTAAATTTTTCACAAATTAATTTTTTACTGTCGCAAATTTTAATTGCGCCAGGGATTGCCTTTTCTATAGTAAATTTTTCAAAATTTAATTTTATACTGTCGCAAATTTTAAATACGCCAGGGATTGCCTTTTCTATAGTAAATTATTCAAAAAATAATTTTTTACTGTCGCAAATTTTAATTGCGCCAGGGATTGCCTTTTCTACAGTAAATGTTTCAAAAATTAATTTTTTACTGTCGCAAATTTTAATTACGGCAGGGATTGCCTTTTCTGTAGTAAATTTTTCACAAATTAATTTTTTACTGTCGCAAATTTTAAATACGCCAGGGATTGCCTTTTCTATAGTAAATTTTTCAAAAAATAATTTTTTACTGTCGCAAATTGTAATTGCGCCAGGGATAGTAAATTTTTCAAAAATTAATTTTTTACTGTCGCAAATTTTAAATCCGCCAGGGATTGCCTTTTCTATAGTAAATTATTCAAAAAATAATTTTTTACTGTCGCAAATTTTAATTGCGCCAGGGATTGCCTTTTCTATAGTAAATTTTTCAAAAAATAATTTTATACTGTCGCAAATTTTAATTGCGCCAGGGATTGCCTTTTCTACAGTTAATTTTTCAAAAATTAATTTTTTACTGTCGCAAATTTTAATCACGCCAGGGATTGCCTTTTCTATAGTAAATTTTTCACAAATTAATTATTGCCTTTTCTATAGTAAATTTTTCACAAATTAATTTTTTACTGTCGCAAATTGTAATTGCGCCAGGGATTGCCTTTTCTATAGTAAATTTTTCAAAAAATAATTTTTTACTGTCGCAAATTTTAATTACGCCAGGGATTGCCTTTTCTACAGTAAATTTTACAAAAAATAATTTTTTACTGTCGCAAATTTTAAATACGCCAGGGATTGCCTTTTCTATAGTAATTTTTTCAAAAAATAATTTTTTACTGTCGCAAATTTTAATTACGCCAAGGATTGCCTTTTCTACAGTAAATTTCTCAAAAATTAGTTTTTTACTGTCGCATATTTTAAATACGCCAGGGATTGCCTTTTCTATAGTAAATTTTTCACAAATTAATTTTTTACTGTCGCAAATTTTAAATACGCCAGGGATTGCCTTTTCTATAGTAAATTTTTCAAAAAATAATTTTTTACTGTCGCAAATTGTAATTGCGCCAGGGATAGTAAATTTTTCAAAAATTAATTTTTTACTGTCGCAAATTTTAAATCCGCCAGGGATTGCCTTTTCTATAGTAAATTATTCAAAAAATAATTTTTTACTGTCGCAAATTTTAATTGCGCCAGGGATTGCCTTTTCTATAGTAAATTATTCAAAAAATAATTTTTTACTGTCGCAAATTTTAAATACGCCAGGGATTGCCTTTTCTATAGTAAATTATTCAATAAATTATTTTTTACTGTCGCAAATTTTAATTGCGCCAGGGATTGCCTTTTCTACAGTAAATTTTTCAAAAACTAATTATTGCCTTTTCTATAGTAAATTTTTCACAAATTAATTTTTTACTGTCGCAAATTGTAATTGCGCCAGGGATTGCCTTTTCTATAGTAAATTTTTCAAAAAATAATTTTTTACTGTCGCAAATTTTAATTACGCCAGGGATTGCCTTTTCTACAGTAAATTTTACAAAAAATAATTTTTTACTGTCGCAAATTTTAAATACGCCAGGGATTGCCTTTTCTATAGTAATTTTTTCAAAAAATAATTTTTTACTGTCGCAAATTTTAATTACGCCAAGGATTGCCTTTTCTACAGTAAATTTCTCAAAAATTAGTTTTTTACTGTCGCATATTTTAAATACGCCAGGGATTGCCTTTTCTATAGTAAATTTTTCACAAATTAATTTTTTACTGTCGCAAATTTTAATTGCGCCAGGGATTGCCTTTTCTATAGTAAATTTTTCAAAATTTAATTTTATACTGTCGCAAATTTTAAATACGCCAGGGATTGCCTTTTCTATAGTAAATTATTCAAAAAATAATTTTTTACTGTCGCAAATTTTAATTGCGCCAGGGATTGCCTTTTCTACAGTAAATGTTTCAAAAATTAATTTTTTACTGTCGCAAATTTTAATTACGGCAGGGATTGCCTTTTCTATAGTAAATTTTTCACAAATTAATTTTTTACTGTCGCAAATTTTAAATACGCCAGGGATTGCCTTTTCTATAGTAAATTTTTCAAAAAATAATTTTTTAATGTCGCAAATTGTAATTGCGCCAGGGATAGTAAATTTTTCAAAAATTAATTTTTTACTGTCGCAAATTTTAAATCGGCCAGGGATTGCCTTTTCTATAGTAAATTATTCAAAAAATAATTTTTTACTGTCGCAAATTTTAATTGCGCCAGGGATTGCCTTTTCTACAGTAAATGTTTCAAAAATTAATTTTTTACTGTCGCAAATTTTAATTACGGCAGGGATTGCCTTTTCTATAGTAAATTTTTCACAAATTAATTTTTTACTGTCGCAAATTTTAATCACGCCAGGGATTGCCTTTTCTATAGTAAATTTTTCACAAATTAATTTTTTATTGTCGCAAATTTTAAATACGCCAGGGATTGCCTTTTCTATAGTAAATTTTTCAAAAAATAATTTTTTTACTGTCGCAAATTTTAAATACGCCAGGGATTGCCTTTTCTATAGTAAATTATTCAAAAAATAATTTTTTACTCTCGCAAATTTTAATTACGCCAGGGATTGCCTTTTCTATAGTAAATTTTTCAAAAAATAATTTTTTACTGTCGCAAATTTTAATTAGGACAGGGATTGCCTTTTCTATAATAAATTATTCAAAAAATAATTTTTTACTGTCGCAAGTTTTAATTGCGCCAGGGATTGCCTTTTCTATAGTAAATTTTTCACAAATTAATTTTTTACTGTCGCAAATTGTAATTGCGCCAGGGATTGCCTTTTCTATAGTAAATTTTTCAAAAAATAATTTTTTACTGTCGCAAATTTTAATTACGCCAGGGATTGCCTTTTCTACAGTAAATTTTACAAAAAATAATTTTTTACTGTCGCAAATTTTAAATACGCCAGGGATTGCCTTTTCTATAGTAATTTTTTCAAAAAATAATTTTTTACTGTCGCAAATTTTAATTACGCCAAGGATTGCCTTTTCTACAGTAAATTTCTCAAAAATTAGTTTTTTACTGTCGCATATTTTAAATACGCCAGGGATTGCCTTTTCTATAGTAAATTTTTCACAAATTAATTTTTTACTGTCGCAAATTTTAATTGCGCCAGGGATTGCCTTTTCTATAGTAAATTTTTCAAAATTTAATTTTATACTGTCGCAAATTTTAAATACGCCAGGGATTGCCTTTTCTATAGTAAATTATTCAATAAATTATTTTTTACTGTCGCAAATTTTAATTGCGCCAGGGATTGCCTTTTCTACAGTAAATTTTTCAAAAACTAATTTTTTACTGTCGCAAATTTTAACTACGCCAGGGATTGCCTTTTCTATAGTAAATTTTTCAAAAACTAATTTTTTACTGTCGAAAATTTTAATTACGCCAGGGATTGCCTTTTTATAGTAAATTTTTCACAAATTCATTTCTTACTCTCCCAAATTTTAAATACGCCAGGGATTGCCTTTTCTATAGTAATTTTTTCAAAAAATAATTTTTTACTGTCGCAAATTTTAAATACGCCAGGGATTGCCTTTTCTATAGTAAATTATTCAAAAAATAATTTTTTACTGTCGCAAATTTTAAATACGCCAGGGATTGCCTTTTCTATAGTAAATTATTCAAAAAATAATTTTTTACTGTCGAAAATTTTAATTACGCCAGGGATTGCCTTTTCTATAGTAAATTTGTCAAAAAATAATTTTTTACTGTCGCAAATTTTAATTACGCCAGGGATTGCCTTTTCTATAGTAAATTTTTCAAAAAATAATTTTTTACTGTCGCAAATTTTAATTACGCCTGGGATTGCCTTTTGTACAGTAAATTTTTCAAAAAATTATTTTTTACTGTCGCAAATTGTAATTGCGCCAGGGATTGCCTTTTCTACAGTAAATTTTACAAAAAATAATTTTTTACTGTCGAAAATTTTAATTACGCCAGGGATTGCCTTTTCTATAGTAAATTATTCAAAAAATAATTTTTTACTCTCGCAAATTTTAATTACGCCAGGGATTGCCTTTTCTATAGTAAATTATTCAAAAAATAATTTTTTTACTGTCGCAAATTTTAATTACGCCAGGGATTGCCTTTTCTATAGTAAATTTTTCAAAAAATAATTTTCTACAGTCGCAAATTTTAATTGCGCCAGGGATTGCCTTTTCAACAGTAAATTATTCAAAAAATAATTTTTTACTCTCGCAAATTTTAATTACGCCAGGGATTGCCTTTTCTATAGTAAATTTTTCAAAAAATAATTTTTTACTGTCGCAAATTTTAAATACGCCAGGGATTGCCGTTTCTATAGTAAATTATTCAAAAAATAATTTTTTACTGTCGCAAATTTTAATCACGCCAGGGATTGCCTTTTCTATAGTAAATTTTTCACAAATTAATTTTTTATTGTCGCAAATTTTAAATACGCCAGGGATTGCCTTTTCTATAGTAAATTTTTCAAAAAATAATTTTTTACTGTCGCAAATTTTAAATACGCCAGGGATTGCCTTTTCTATAGTAAATTATTCAAAAAATAATTTTTTACTCTCGCAAATTTTAATTACGCCAGGGATTGCCTTTTCTATAGTAAATTTTTCAAAAAATAATTTTTTACTGTCGCAAATTTTAATTAGGACAGGGATTGCCTTTTCTATAATAAATTATTCAAAAAATAATTTTTTACTGTCGCAAGTTTTAATTGCGCCAGGGATTGCCTTTTCTATAGTAAATTTTTCACAAATTAATTTTTTACTGTCGCAAATTGTAATTGCGCCAGGGATTGCCTTTTCTATAGTAAATTTTTCAAAAAATAATTTTTTACTGTCGCAAATTTTAATTACGCCAGGGATTGCCTTTTCTACAGTAAATTTTACAAAAAATAATTTTTTACTGTCGCAAATTTTAAATACGCCAGGGATTGCCTTTTCTATAGTAATTTTTTCAAAAAATAATTTTTTACTGTCGCAAATTTTAATTACGCCAAGGATTGCCTTTTCTACAGTAAATTTCTCAAAAATTAGTTTTTTACTGTCGCATATTTTAAATACGCCAGGGATTGCCTTTTCTATAGTAAATTTTTCACAAATTAATTTTTTACTGTCGCAAATTTTAATTGCGCCAGGGATTGCCTTTTCTATAGTAAATTTTTCAAAATTTAATTTTATACTGTCGCAAATTTTAAATACGCCAGGGATTGCCTTTTCTATAGTAAATTATTCAAAAAATAATTTTTTACTGTCGTAAATTTTAATTGCGCGAGGGATTGCCTTTTCTACAGTAAATGTTTCAAAAATTAATTTTTTACTGTCGCAAATTTTAATTACGGCAGGGATTGCCTTTTCTATAGTAAATTTTTCACAAATTAATTTTTTACTGTCGCAAATTTTAAATACGCCAAGGATTGCCTTTTCTATAGTAAATTTTTCAAAAAATAATTTTTTACTGTCGCAAATTGTAATTGCGCCAGGGATAGTAAATTTTTCAAAAATTAATTTTTTACTGTCGCAAATTTTAAATCCGCCAGGGATTGCCTTTTCTATAGTAAATTATTCAAAAAATAATTTTTTACTGTCGCAAATTTTAATTGCGCCAGGGATTGCCTTTTCTATAGTAAATTTTTCAAAAAATAATTTTATACTGTCGCAAATTTTAATTGCGCCAGGGATTGCCTTTTCTACAGTTAATTTTTCAAAAATTAATTTTTTACTGTCGCAAATTTTAATTACGGCAGGGATTGCCTTTTCTATAGTAAATTATTCAATAAATTATTTTTTACTGTCGCAAATTTTAATTACGCCAGGGATTGCCTTTTCTATAGTAAATTATTCAAAAAATAATTTTTTACTGTCGAAAATTTTAATTACGCCAGGGATTGCCTTTTCTATAGTAAATTATTCAAAAAATAATTTTTTACTCTCGCAAATTTTAATTACGCCACGGATTGCCTTTTCTATAGTAAATTATTCAAAAAATAATTTTTTACTGTCGCAAATTTTAATTACGCCAGGGATTGCCTTTTCTATAGTAAATTTTTCAAAAAATAATTTTCTACAGTCGCAAATTTTAATTGCGCCAGGGATTGCCTTTTCAACAGTAAATTATTCAAAAAATAATTTTTTACTGTCGCAAATTTTAATTACGCCAGGGATTGCCTTTTATATAGTAAATTTTTCAAAAAATAATTTTTTACTGTCGCAAATTTTAAATACGCCAGGGATTGCCGTTTCTATAGTAAATTATTCAAAAAATAATTTTTTACTGTCGCAAATTTTAATTACGCCAGGGATTGCCTTTTCTATAGTAAATTTTTCACAAATTAATTTTTTACTGTCGCAAATTTTAAATACGCCAGGGATTGCCTTTTCTATAGTAAATTTTTCAAAAAATAATTTTTTACTGTCGCAAATTTTAAATACGCCAGGGATTGCCTTTTCTATAGTAAATTATTCAAAAAATAATTTTTTACTGTCGCAAATTTTAATTACGCCAGGGATTGCCTTTTCTATTGTAAATTATTCAAAAAATTATTTTTTACTGTCGCAAATTTTAATTGCGCCAGGGATTGCCTTTTCTATAGTAAATTTTTCAAAAAATAATTTTATACTGTCGCAAATTTTAATTGCGCCAGGGATTGCCTTTTCTATAGTAAATTTTAAAAAAAAATAATTTTTTACTGTCGAAAATTTTAATTACGACAGGGATTGCCTTTTCTATAGTAAATTATTCAAAAAATAATTTTTTACTGTCGCAAATTTTAATTGCGCCAGGGATTGCCTTTTCTATAGTAAATTTTGCAAAAAAATAATGTTTTACTGTCGCAAATTTTAATTGCGCCAGGGATTGCCTTTTCTATAGTAAATTTTTCAAAAAATAATTTTATACTGTCGCAAATTTTAATTGCGCCAGGGATTGCCTTTTCTATAGTAAATTTTTCACAAATTAATTTTTTACTGTCGCAAATTGTAATTGCGCCAGGGATTGCCTTTTCTATAGTAAATTTTTCAAAAAATAATTTTTTACTGTCGCAAATTTTAATTACGCCAAGGATTGCCTTTTCTACAGTAAATTTCTCAAAAATTAGTTTTTTACTGTCGCATATTATAAATACGCCAGGGATTGCCTTTTCTATAGTAAATTTTTCACAAATTAATTTTTTTACTGTCGCAAATTTTAATTGCGCCAGGGATTGCCTTTTCTATAGTAAATTTTTCAAAATTTAATTTTATACTGTCGCAAATTTTAAATACGCCAGGGATTGCCTTTTCTATAGTAAATTATTCAAAAAATAATTTTTTACTGTCGCAAATTTTAATTGCGCCAGGGATTGCCTTTTCTATAGTAAATTTTGCAAAAAAATAATGTTTTACTGTCGCAAATTTTAATTGCGCCAGGGATTGCCTTTTCTATAGTAAATTTTTCACAAATTAATTTTTTACTGTCGCAAATTTTAAATACGCCAGGGATTGCCTTTTCTATAGTAAATTTTTCAAAAAATAATTTTTTACTGTCGCAAATTTTAAATACGCCAGGGATTGCCTTTTCTATAGTAAATTATTCAAAAAATAATTTTTTACTGTCGCAAATTTTAATTACGCCAGGGATTGCCTTTTCTATAGTAAATTTTTCAAAAAATAATTTTTTACTGTCGCAAATTTTAATTAGGCCAGGGATTGCCTTTTCTATAGTAAATTATTCAAAAAATAATTTTTTACTGTCGCAAGTTTTAATTGCGCCAGGGATTGCCTTTTCTATAGTAAATTTTTCACAAATTAATTTTTTACTGTCGCAAATTGTAATTGCGCCAGGGATTGCCTTTTCTATAGTAAATTTTTCAAAAAATAATTTTTTACTGTCGCAAATTTTAATTACGCCAGGGATTGCCTTTTCTACAGTAAATTTTACAAAAAATAATTTTTTACTGTCGCAAATTTTAACTACGCCAGGGATTGCCTTTTCTATAGTAAATTTTTCAAAAAATAATTTTTTACTGTCGCAAATTTTAATTACGCCAGGGATTGCCTTTTCTACAGTAAATGTTTCAAAAATTAATTTTTTACTGTCGCAAATTTTAATTACGGCAGGGATTGCCTTTTCTATAGTAAATTTTTCACAAATTAATTTTTTACTGTCGCAAATTTTAAATACGCCAGGGATTGCCTTTTCTATAGTAAATTTTTCAAAAAATAATTTTTTACTGTCGCAAATTGTAATTGCGCCAGGGATAGTAAATTTTTCAAAAATTAATTTTTTACTGTCGCAAATTTTAAATCCGCCAGGGTTTGCCTTTTCTATAGTAAATTATTCAAAAAATAATTTTTTACTGTCGCAAATTTTAATTGCGCCAGGGATTGCCTTTTCTTTAGTAAATTTTTCAAAAAATAATTTTATACTGTCGCAAATTTTAATTGCGCCAGGGATTGCCTTTTCTATAGTAAATTTTTCAAAAAATAATTTTTTACTGTCGCAAATTTTAATTACGCCAGGGATTGCCTTTTCTACAGTAAATGTTTCAAAAATTAATTTTTTACTGTCTCAAATTTTAATTACGGCAGGGATTGCCTTTTCTATAGTAAATTTTTCACAAATTAATTTTTTACTGTCACAAATTTTAAATACGCCAGGGATTGCCTTTTCTATAGTAAATTTTTCAAAAAATAATTTTTTACTGTCGCAAATTGTAATTGCGCCAGGGATAGTAAATTTTTCAAAAATTAATTTTTTACTGTCGCAAATTTTAAATCCGCCAGGGATTGCCTTTTCTATTGTAAATTATTCAAAAAATTATTTTTTACTGTCGCAAATTTTAATTGCGCCAGGGATTGCCTTTTCTATAGTAAATTTTTCAAAAAATAATTTTATACTGTCGCAAATTTTAATTGCGCCAGGGATTGCCTTTTCTATAGTAAATTTTTAAAAAAATTAATTTTTTACTGTCGAAAATTTTAATTACGACAGGGATTGCCTTTTCTATAGTAAATTATTCAAAAAATAATTTTTTACTGTCGCAAATTTTAATTGCGCCAGGGATTGCCTTTTCTATAGTAAATTTTGCAAAAAAATAATGTTTTACTGTCGCAAATTTTAATTGCGCCAGAGATTGCCTTTTCTATAGTAAATTTTTCAAAATTTAATTTTATACTGTCGCAAATTTTAAATACGCCAGGGATTACCATTTCTATAGTAAATTTTTCAATAAATAATTTTTTACCCTCGCAAATTTTAATTGCGCCAGGGTTTGCCTTTTCTATAGTAAATTTTTCAAAAAATAATTTTTTACTGTCGCAGATTTTAAATACGCCAGGGATTGTCTTTTCTATAGTAAATTTTTCACAAATTAATTTTTTACTGTCGCAAATTTTAAATACGCCAGGGATTGCCTTTTCTACAGTAAATTTTTCAAAAATTAATTTTTTACTGTCGCAAATTTTAAATACGCCAGGGATTGCCTTTTCTATAGTAAATTTTTCAAAAAATAATTTTTTACTGTCGCAAATTTTAATTACGCCCGGGATTGCCTTTTCTACAGTAAATTTTTCAAAAAATTATTTTTTACTCTCGCAAATTGTAATTGCGCCAGGGATTGCCTTTTCTACAGTAAATTTTACAAAAATAATTTTTTACTGTCGAAAATTTTAATTACGCCAGGGATTGCCTTTTCTATAGTAAATTATTCAAAAAATAATTTTTTACTCTCGCAAATTTTAACTACGCCAGGGATTGCCTTTTCTATAGTAAATTTTTCAAAAAATAATTTTCTACAGTCGCAAATTTTAATTGCGCCAGGGATTGCCTTTTCAACAGTAAATTATTCAAAAATAATTTTTTACTGTCGCAAATTTTAATTACGCCAGGGATTGCCTTTTATATAGTAAATTTTTCAAAAAATAATTTTTTACTGTCGCAAATTTTAAATACGCCAGGGATTGCCGTTTCTATAGTAAATTATTCAAAAAATAATTTTTTACTGTCGCAAATTTTAATTACGCCAGGGATTGCCTTTTCTGTAGTAAATTTTTCACAAATTAATTTTTTACTGCCGCAAATTTTAAATACGCCAGGGATTGCCTTTTCTATAGTAAATTTTTCAAAAAATAATTTTTTACTGTCGCAAATTTTAAATACGCCAGGGATTGCCTTTTCTATAGTAAATTATTCAAAAAATAATTTTTTACTGTAGCAAATTTTAATTACGCCAGGGATTGCCTTTTCTATAGTAAATTTTTCAAAAAATAATTTTTTACTGTCGCAAATTTTAATTAGGCCAGGGATTGCCTTTTCTATAGTAAATTATTCAAAAAATAATTTTTTACTGTCGCAAGTTTTAATTGCGCCAGGGATTGCCTTTTCTATAGTAAATTTTTCACAAATTAATTTTTTACTGTCGCAAATTGTAATTGCGCCAGGGATTGCCTTTTCTATAGTAAATTTTTCAAAAAATAATTTTTTACTGTCGCAAATTTTAATTACGCCAGGGATTGCCTTTTCTACAGTAAATTTTACAAAAAATAATTTTTTACTGTCGCAAATTTTAACTACGCCAGGGATTGCCTTTTCTATAGTAAATTTTTCAAAAAATAATTTTTTACTGTCGCAAATTTTAATTACGCCAGGGATTGCCTTTTCTACAGTAAATGTTTCAAAAATTAATTTTTTACTGTCGCAAATTTTAATTACGGCAGGGATTGCCTTTTCTATAGTAAATTTTTCAAAAATTAATTTTTTACTGTCGCAAATTTTAAATACGCCAGGGATTGCCTTTTCTATAGTAAATTTTTCAAAAAATATTTTTTTACTGTCGCAAATTGTAATTGCGCCAGGGATAGTAAATTTTTCAAAAATTAATTTTTTACTGTCGCAAATTTTAATTGCGCCAGGGATTGCCTTTTCTACAGTAAATTATTCAAAAAATAATTTTTTACTGTCGCAAATTTTAATTGCGCCAGGGATTGCCTTTTCTATAGTAAATTTTTCAAAAAATAATTTTATACTGTCGCAAATTTTAATTGCGCCAGGGATTGCCTTTTCTATAGTAAATTTTTCAAAAATTAATTTTTTACTGTCGAAAATTTTAATTACGACAGGGATTGCCTTTTCTATAGTAAATTATTCAAAAAATAATTTTTTACTGTCGCAAATGTTAATTGCGCCAGGGATTGCCTTTTCTATAGTAAATTTTGCAAAAAAATAATGTTTTACTGTCGCAAATTTTAATTGCGCCAGGGATTGCCTTTTCTATAGTAAATTTTTCAAAATTTAATTTTATACTGTCGCAAATTTTAATTGCGCCAGGGATTGCCCTTTCTATAGTAAATTTTTCACAAATTAATTTTTTACTGTCGCAAATTTTAAATACGCCAGGGATTGCCTTTTCTATAGTAAATTTTTCAAAAAATAATTTTTTACTGTCGCAAATTTTAAATACACCAGGGATTGCCTTTTCTATAGTAAATTATTCAAAAAATAATTTTTTACTGTCGCAAATTTTAATTACGCCAGGGATTGCCTTTTCTACAGTAAATTATTCAAAAAATAATTTTTTACTGTCGCAAATTTTAATTGCGCCAGGGATTGCCTTTTCTATAGTAAATTATTCAAAAAATAATTTTTTACTGTCGCAAATGTTAATTGCGCCAGGGATTGCCTTTTCTATAGTAAATTTTGCAAAAAAATAATGTTTTACTGTCGCAAATTTTAATTGCGCCAGGGATTGCCTTTTCTATAGTAAATTTTTCAAAATTTAATTTTATACTGTCGCAAATTTTAATTGCGCCAGGGATTGCCTTTTCTATAGTAAATTATTCAAAAAATAATTTTTTACTGTCGCAAATGTTAATTGCGCCAGGGATTGCCTTTTCTATAGTAAATTTTGCAAAAAAATAATGTTTTACTGTCGCAAATTTTAATTGCGCCAGGGATTGCCTTTTCTATAGTAAATTATTCAAAAAATAATTTTTTACTGTCGCAAATGTTAATTGCGCCAGGGATTGCCTTTTCTATAGTAAATTTTGCAAAAAAATAATGTTTTACTGTCGCAAATTTTAATTGCGCCAGGGATTGCCTTTTCTATAGTAAATTTTTCAAAATTTAATTTTATACTGTCGCAAATTTTAATTGCGCCAGGGATTGCCCTTTCTATAGTAAATTTTTCACAAATTAATTTTTTACTGTCGCAAATTTTAAATACGCCAGGGATTGCCTTTTCTATAGTAAATTTTTCAAAAAATAATTTTTTACTGTCGCAAATTTTAAATACACCAGGGATTGCCTTTTCTATAGTAAATTATTCAAAAAATAATTTTTTACTGTCGCAAATTTTAATTACGCCAGGGATTGCCTTTTCTATAGTAAATTTTTCAAAAAATAATTTTTTACTGTCGCAAATTTTAACTAGGCCAGGGATTGCCTTTTCTATAGTAAATTATTCAAAAAATAATTTTTTACTGTCGCAAGTTTTAATTGCGCCAGGGATTGCCTTTTCTATAGTAAATTTTTCACAAATTAATTTTTTACTGTCGCAAATTGTAATTGCGCCAGGGATTGCCTTTTCTATAGTAAATTTTTCAAAAAATAATTTTTTACTGTCGCAAATTTTAAATACGCCAGGGATTGTCTTTTCTATAGTAAATTTTTCACAAATTAATTTTTTACTGTCGCAAATTTTAAATACGCCAGGGATTGCCTTTTCTACAGTAAATTTTTCAAAAATTAATTTTTTACTGTCGCAAATTTTAAATACGCCAAGGATAGCCTTTTCTATAGTAAATTTTTCAAAAAATAATTTTTTACTGTCGCAAATTTTAAATACGCCAGGGATTGCCTTTTCTATAGTAAATTTTTTACTGTCGCAAATTTTAATTGCGCCAGGGATTGCCTTTTCTATAGTAAAAATTTCAAAATTTAATTTTATACTGTCGCAAATTTTAAATACGCCAGGGATTGCATTTTCTATAGTAAATTATTCAAAAAATAATTTTTTACTGTCGCAAATTTTAATTGCGCCAGGGATTGCCTTTTCTACAGTAAATTTTTCAAAAACTAATTTTTTACTGTCGCAAATTTTAATTACGCCAAGGATTGCCTTTTCTATAGTAAATTTTTCAAAAAATAATTTTTTAATGTCGCAAAATTTAATTCCGAAAAGGATTGCCTTTTCTACAGTAAATTTTTCAAAAATTAGTTTTTTACTCTCGCATATTTTAAATACGCCAGGGATTGCCTTTTCTATAGTAAATTTTTCACAAATTAATTTTTTTCTGTCGCAAATTTTAATTCGCCAGGTATTGCCTTTTCTATAGTAAATTTTTCAAAATTTAATTTTATACTGTCGCAAATTTTAAATACGCCAGGGATTGCCTTTTCTATAGTAAATTATTCAAAAAATAATTTTTTACAGTGGCAAATTTTAATTGCGCCAGGGATTGCCTTTTCTGTAGTAAATTTTTCACAAATTAATTTTTTACTGCCGCAAATTTTAAATACGCCAGGGATTGCCTCTTCTATAGTAAATTTTGCAAAAAATAATTTTTTACTGTCGCAAATTTTAATTGCGCCAGGGATTGCCTTTTCTATAGTAAATTTTTCAAAAATTAATTTTTTACTGTCGCAAATTTTAAATCCGCCAGGGATTGCCTTTTCTATAGTAAATTTTTCAAAAAATAATTTTTTACTGTCGCAAATTTTAATTAGGCCAGGGATTGCCTTTTCTATAGTAAATTATTCAAAAAATAATTTTTTACTGTCGCAAGTTTTAATTGCGCCAGGGATTGCCTTTTCTATAGTAAATTTTTCACAAATTAATTTTTTACTGTCGCAAATTGTAATTGCGCCAGGGATTGCCTTTTCTATAGTAAATTTTTCAAAAAATAATTTTTTACTGTCGCAAATTTTAATTACGCCAGGGATTGCCTTTTCTACAGTAAATTTTACAAAAAATAATTTTTTACTGTCGCAAATTTTAACTACGCCAGGGATTGCCTTTTCTATAGTAAATTTTTCAAAAAATAATTTTTTACTGTCGCAAATTTTAATTACGCCAGGGATTGCCTTTTCTACAGTAAATGTTTCAAAAATTAATTTTTTACTGTCGCAAATTTTAATTACGGCAGGGATTGCCTTTTCTATAGTAAATTTTTCAAAAATTAATTTTTTACTGTCGCAAATTTTAAATACGCCAGGGATTGCCTTTTCTATAGTAAATTTTTCAAAAAATATTTTTTTACTGTCGCAAATTGTAATTGCGCCAGGGATAGTAAATTTTTCAAAAATTAATTTTTTACTGTCGCAAATTTTAATTGCGCCAGGGATTGCCTTTTCTACAGTAAATTATTCAAAAAATAATTTTTTACTGTCGCAAATTTTAATTGCGCCAGGGATTGCCTTTTCTATAGTAAATTTTTCAAAAAATAATTTTATACTGTCGCAAATTTTAATTGCGCCAGGGATTGCCTTTTCTATAGTAAATTTTTCAAAAATTAATTTTTTACTGTCGAAAATTTTAATTACGACAGGGATTGCCTTTTCTATAGTAAATTATTCAAAAAATAATTTTTTACTGTCGCAAATGTTAATTGCGCCAGGGATTGCCTTTTCTATAGTAAATTTTGCAAAAAAATAATGTTTTACTGTCGCAAATTTTAATTGCGCCAGAGATTGCCTTTTCTATAGTAAATTTTTCAAAATTTAATTTTATACTGTCGCAAATTTTAAATACGCCAGGGATTACCATTTCTATAGTAAATTTTTCAATAAATAATTTTTTACCCTCGCAAATTTTAATTGCGCCAGGGTTTGCCTTTTCTATAGTAAATTTTTCAAAAAATAATTTTTTACTGTCGCAGATTTTAAATACGCCAGGGATTGTCTTTTCTATAGTAAATTTTTCACAAATTAATTTTTTACTGTCGCAAATTTTAAATACGCCAGGGATTGCCTTTTCTACAGTAAATTTTTCAAAAATTAATTTTTTACTGTCGCAAATTTTAAATACGCCAGGGATTGCCTTTTCTATAGTAAATTTTTCAAAAAATAATTTTTTACTGTCGCAAATTTTAATTACGCCCGGGATTGCCTTTTCTACAGTAAATTTTTCAAAAAATTATTTTTTACTCTCGCAAATTGTAATTGCGCCAGGGATTGCCTTTTCTACAGTAAATTTTACAAAAATAATTTTTTACTGTCGAAAATTTTAATTACGCCAGGGATTGCCTTTTCTATAGTAAATTATTCAAAAAATAATTTTTTACTCTCGCAAATTTTAATTACGCCAGGGATTGCCTTTTCTATAGTAAATTTTTCAAAAAATAATTTTCTACAGTCGCAAATTTTAATTGCGCCAGGGATTGCCTTTTCAACAGTAAATTATTCAAAAAATAATTTTTTACTGTCGCAAATTTTAATTACGCCAGGGATTGCCTTTTATATAGTAAATTTTTCAAAAAATAATTTTTTACTGTCGCAAATTTTAAATACGCCAGGGATTGCCGTTTCTATAGTAAATTATTCAAAAAATAATTTTTTACTGTCGCAAATTTTAATTACGCCAGGGATTGCCTTTTCTGTAGTAAATTTTTCACAAATTAATTTTTTACTGCCGCAAATTTTAAATACGCCAGGGATTGCCTTTTCTATAGTAAATTTTTCAAAAAATAATTTTTTACTGTCGCAAATTTTAAATACGCCAGGGATTGCCTTTTCTATAGTAAATTATTCAAAAAATAATTTTTTACTGTAGCAAATTTTAATTACGCCAGGGATTGCCTTTTCTATAGTAAATTTTTCAAAAAATAATTTTTTACTGTCGCAAATTTTAATTAGGCCAGGGATTGCCTTTTCTATAGTAAATTATTCAAAAAATAATTTTTTACTGTCGCAAGTTTTAATTGCGCCAGGGATTGCCTTTTCTATAGTAAATTTTTCACAAATTAATTTTTTACTGTCGCAAATTGTAATTGCGCCAGGGATTGCCTTTTCTATAGTAAATTTTTCAAAAAATAATTTTTTACTGTCGCAAATTTTAATTACGCCAGGGATTGCCTTTTCTACAGTAAATTTTACAAAAAATAATTTTTTACTGTCGCAAATTTTAACTACGCCAGGGATTGCCTTTTCTATAGTAAATTTTTCAAAAAATAATTTTTTACTGTCGCAAATTTTAATTACGCCAGGGATTGCCTTTTCTACAGTAAATGTTTCAAAAATTAATTTTTTACTGTCGCAAATTTTAATTACGGCAGGGATTGCCTTTTCTATAGTAAATTTTTCAAAAATTAATTTTTTACTGTCGCAAATTTTAAATACGCCAGGGATTGCCTTTTCTATAGTAAATTTTTCAAAAAATATTTTTTTACTGTCGCAAATTGTAATTGCGCCAGGGATAGTAAATTTTTCAAAAATTAATTTTTTACTGTCGCAAATTTTAATTGCGCCAGGGATTGCCTTTTCTACAGTAAATTATTCAAAAAATAATTTTTTACTGTCGCAAATTTTAATTGCGCCAGGGATTGCCTTTTCTATAGTAAATTTTTCAAAAAATAATTTTATACTGTCGCAAATTTTAATTGCGCCAGGGATTGCCTTTTCTATAGTAAATTTTTCAAAATTAATTTTTTACTGTCGAAAATTTTAATTACGACAGGGATTGCCTTTTCTATAGTAAATTATTCAAAAAATAATTTTTTACTGTCTTAATTTTTTACTGTCGAAAATTTTAATTACGACAGGGATTGCCTTTTCTATAGTAAATTTTTCAAAATTTAATTTTATACTGTCGCAAATTTTAAATACGCCAGGGATTGCCTTTTCTATAGTAAATTTTTCAATAAATAATTTTTTACTCTCGCAAATTTTAATTGCGCCAAGGATTGCCCTTTCTATAGTAAATTTTTCAAAAAATAATTTTTTACTGTCGCAAATTTTAAATACGCCAGGGATTGTCTTTTCTATAGTAAATTTTTCACAAATTAATTTTTTACTGTCGCAAATTTTAAATACGCCAGGGATTGCCTTTTCTACAGTAAATTTTTCAAAAATTAATTTTTTACTGTCGCAAATTTTAAATACGCCAGGGATTGCCTTTTCTATAGTAAATTATTCAAAAAATAATTTTTTACTGTCGCAAATTTTAAATACGCCAGGGATTGCCTTTTCTATAGTAAATTTTTTACTGTCGCAAATTTTAATTGCGCCAGGGATTGCCTTTCCTATAGTAAAAATTTCAAAATTTAATTTTATACTGTCGCAAATTTTAAATACGCCAGGGATTGCCTTTTCTATAGTAAATTATTCAAAAAATAATTTTTACTGTCGCAAATTTTAATTGCGCCAGGGATTGCCTTTTCTACAGTAAATTTTTCAAAAACTAATTTTTTACTGTCGCAAATTTTAATTACGCCAAGGATTGCCTTTTCTATAGTAAATTTTTCAAAAAATAATTTTTTAATGTCGCAAAATTTAATTCCGCCAAGGATTGCCTTTTCTACAGTAAATTTTTCAAAAATTAGTTTTTTACTCCCGCATATTTTAAATACGCCAGGGATTGCCTTTTCTATAGTAAATTTTTCACAAATTAATTTTTTACTGTCGCAAATTTTAATTCGCCAGGTATTGCCTTTTCTATAGTAAATTTTTCAAAATTTAATTTTATACTGTCGCAAATTTTAAATACGCCAGGAATTGCCTTTTCTATAGTAAATTATTCAAAAAATAATTTTTTACTGTCGCAAATTTTAATTGCGCCAGGGATTGCCTTTTCTATAGTAAATTTTTCACAAATTAATTTTTTACTGTCGCAAATTTTAAATACGCCAGGGATTGCCTTTTCTACAGTAAATTTTTCAAAAATTAATTTTTTACTGTCGCAAATTTTAAATACGCCAGGGATTGCCTTTTCTACAGTAAATTTTTCAAAAACTAATTTTTTACTGTCGCAAATTTTAACTACGACAGGGATTGCCTTTTCTATAGTAAATTTTGCAAAAAATAATTTTTTACTGTCGCAAATTTTAATTGCGCCAGGGATTGCTTTTTCTATAGTAAATTTTTCAAAAATTAATTTTTTACTGTCGCAAATTTTAAATCCGCCAGGGATTGCCTTTTCTATAGTAAATTATTCAAAAAATAACTTTTTACTGTCGCAAATTTTAATTGCGCCAGGGATTGCCTTTTCTATAGTAAATTTTTCAAAAAATAATTTTATACTGTCGCAAATTTTAATTGCGCCAGGGATTGCCTTTTCTATAGTAAATTTTTCACAAATTAATTTTTTACTGTCGCAAATTTTAAATACGCCAGGGATAGCCTTTTCTATAGTAAATTAATCAAAAAATAATTTTTTACTGTGGCAAATTTTAAATATGCCAGGGATTGCCTTTTCTATAGTAAATTTTTCACAAATTAATTTTTTACTGTCGCAAATTTTAAATCCGCCAGGGATTGCCTTTTCTATAGTAAATTTTTCAAAAACTAATTTTTTACTGTCGAAAATTTTAATTACGCCAGGGATTGCCTTTTCTATAGTAAATTATTCACAAATTCATTTCTTACTGTCGCAAATTTTAAATACGCCAGGGATTGCCTTTTCTATAGTAATTTTTTCAAAAAATAATTTTTTACTGTCGTAAATTTTAATTACGCCAGGGATTGTCTTTTCTATAGTAAATTTTTCAAAAAATAATTTTTTACTGTCGCAAATTTTAAATACGCCAGGGATTGCCTTTGCTATAGTAAATTATTCAAAAAATAATTTTTTACTGTCGCAAATTTTAAATTCGCCAGGGATTGTCTTTTCTATAGTAAATTATTCAAAAAATAATTTTTTACTGTCGCAAATTTTAATTACGACAGGGATTGCCTTTTCTATAGTAAATTTTTCAAAAAATAATTTTTTACTGTCGCAAATTTTAATTACGCCAGGGATTGCCTTTTCTACAGTAAATTTTTCAAAAAATAATTTTTTACTGTCGCAAATTTTAATTACGCCAGGGATTGCCTTTTCTACAGTAAATTTTTCAAAAAATATTTTTTACTGTCGCAAATTATAATTGCGCCAGGGATTGCCTTTTCTACAGTAAATTTTACAAAAAATAATTTTTTACTGTCGCAAGTTTTAATTGCGCCAGGGATTGCCTTTTCTATAGTAAATTTTTCACAAATTAATTTCTTACTGTCGCAAATTGTAATTGCGCCAGGGATTGCCTTTTCTATAGTAAATTTTTCAAAAAATAATTTTTTACTGTCGCAAATTTTAATTGCCCCAGGGATTGCCTTTTCTACAGTAAATTTTACAAAAAATAATTTTTTACTGTCGCAAATTTTAATTGCGCCAGGGATTGCCTTTTCTATAGTAAATTTTTCAAAAATTAATTTTTTACTGTCGCAAATTTTAATTACGCCAGGGATTGCCTTTTCTATAGTAAATTTTTCAAAAAATAATTTTCTACAGTCGCAAATTTTAATTGCGCCAGGGATTGCCTGTTCAACAGTAAATTATTCAAAAAATAATTTTTTACTGTCGCAAATTTTAATTACCCCAGGGATTGCCTTTTCTATAGTAAATTTTTCAACAAATAATTTTTTACTGTCGCAAATTTTAAATACGCCAGGGATTGCCGTTTCTATAGTAAATTATTCAAAAAATAATTTTTTACTGTCGCAAATTTTAATTACGCCAGGGATTGCCTTTTCTATAGTAAATTTTTCACAAATTAATTTTTTACTGTCGCAAATTCTAAATACGCCAGGTATTGCCTTTTCTATAGTAAATTTTTCAAAAAATAATTTTTTACTGTCGCAAATTTTAAATACGCCAGGGATTGCCTTTTCTATAGTAAATTATTCAAAAAATAATTTTTTACTGTCGCAAATTTTAATTACGCCAGGGATTGCCTTTTCTATAGTAAATTTTTCAAAAATAATTTTTTACTGTCGCAAATTTTAATTACGCCAGGGATTGCTTTTTCTATAGTAAATTATTCAAAAAATAATTTTTTACTGTCGCAAGTTTTAATTGCGCCAGGGATTGCCTTTTCTATAGTAAATTTTTCACAAATTAATTTTTTACTGTCGCAAATTGTAATTGCGCCAGGGATTGCCTTTTCTATAGTAAATTTTTCAAAAAATAATTTTTTACTGTCGCAAATTTTAATTGCGCCAGGGATTGCCTTTTCTACAGTAAATTTTACAAAAAATAAATTTTTACTGTCGCAAATTTTAAATACGCCAGGGATTGCCTTTTCTATAGTAAATTTTTCAAAAAATAATTTTTTACTGTCGCAAATTTTAAATACGCCAGGGATTGCCTTTTCTATAGTAAATTTTTCAAAAAATTATTTTTAACTGTCGCAAATTTTAAATACGCCCGGGATTGCCTTTTCTATAGTTAATTATTCAAAAAATAATTTTTTTCCGTCGCAAATTTTAAATACGCCAGGGATTGCCCTTTCTATAGTAAATTTTTCAAAAATAATTTTTTACTGTCGCAAATTTTAAATACGCCAGGGATTGCCTTTTCTATAGTAAATTATTCAAAAAATAATTTTTTACTGTCGCAAATTTTAATTACTCCAGGGATTGCTTTTCTATAGTAAATTTTTCACAAATTAATTTTTTACTGTCGCAAATTTTAAATACGCCAGGGATTGCCTTTTCTATAGTAAATTTTTCAAAAAATAATTTTTTACTGTCGCAAATTTTAAATACGCCAGGGATTGCCTTTTCTATAGTAAATTTTTCACAAATTAATTTTTTACTGTCGCAAATTGTAATTGCGCCAGGGTTACCTTTTCTATAGTAAATTTTTCAAAAAATAATTTTTTACTGTCGCAAATTTTAATTATGCCAAGGATTGCCTTTTCTGTAGTAAATTATTCAAAAAATAATTTTTTACTGTCGCAAATTTTAATTACGTCAGGGATTGCCTTTTCTATAGTAAATTTTTCACAAATTAATTTTTTACTCTCGCAAATTTTAAATACGCCAGGGATTGCCTTTTCTATAGTAAATTATTCAAAAAATATTTTTTTACTGTCGCAAATTTTAAATACGCAAGGGATTGCCTTTTCTATAGTAAATTTTTCACAAATTAATTTTTTACTGTCGCAAATTTTAAATCCGCCAGGGATTGCCTTTTCTATAGTAAATTTTTCAAAAACTAATTTTTTACTGTCGAAAATTTTAATTACGCCAGGGATTGCCTTTTCTATAGTAAATTTTTCAAAAAATAATTTTTTACTGTCGCAAATATTAATTACGCCAGGGATTGCCTTTTCTACAGTAAATTTTTCAAAAAATAATTTTTTAATGTCGCAAATTTTAATTACGCCAGGGATTGCCTTTTCTACAGTGAAATTTTTCAAAAATTAATTTTTTACTGTCGCAAATTTTAATTACGCCAGGGATTGCCTTTTCTACAGTGAAATTTTTCAAAAATTAATTTTTTACTGTCGCAAATTTTATACCCGCCAGGGATTGCCTTTTCTATAGTAAATTATTCAAAAAATAATTTTTAACTGTCGCAAATTTTAATTGCGCCAGGGATTGCCTTTTCTACAGTAAATTTTTCAAAAACTAATTTTTTACTGTCGCAAATTTTAACTACGCCAGGGATTGCCTTTTCTATAGTAAATTTTTCAAAAAATAATTTTTTACTGTCGCAAATTGTAATTACGCCAGGGATTGCCTTTTCTACAGTAAATTTTTCAAAAATTAATTTTTTACTGTCGCAAATTTTAATTACGCCAGGGATTGCCTTTTCTATAGTAAATTTTTCACAAATTAATTTTTTACTGTCGCAAATTTTAAATCCGCCAGGGATTGCCTTTTCTATAGTAAATTTTTCAAAAACTAATTTTTTACTGTCGAAAATTTTAATTACGCCAGGGATTGCCCTTTCTTTAGTAAATTTTTCACAAATTAATTTTTTACTGTCGCAAATTTTAAATACGCCAGGGATTGCCTTTTCTATAGTAAATTTTGCAAAAAATAATTTTTTACTGTCGCAAATTTTAATTACTCCAGGGATTGCCTTTTCTACAGTAAATTTTTCAAAAAATAATTTTTTACTGTCGCAAATTTTAAATACGCCAGGGATTGCCTTTTCTATAGTAAATTATTCAAAAAATAATTTTTTACTGTCGCAAATTTTAATTGCGCCAGGAATTGCCTTTTCTATAGTAAATTTTTCAAAAAATCATTTTATACTCTCGCAAATTTTAATTGCGCCAGGGATTGCCTTTTCTATAGTAAATTTTTCACAAATTAATTTTTTACTGTCGCAAATTTTAAATACGCCAGGGATTGCCTTTTCTATAGTAAATTTTTCAAAAAATAATTTTTTACTGTCGCAAATTTTAAATACGCCAGGGATTGCCTTTTCTATAGTAAATTATTCAAAAAATAATTTTTTACTGTCGCAAATTTTAAATACGCCAGGGATTGCCTTTTCTATAGTAAATTATTCAAAAAATAATTTTTTACTGTCGCAAATTTTAATTACGCCAGGGATTGCCTTTTCTATAGTAAATTTTTCAAAAAATAATTTTTTACTGTCGCAAATTTTAATTACTCCAGGGATTGCCTTTTCTACAGTAAATTTTTCAAAAAATAATTTTTTACTGTCGCAAATTTTAATTACGCCAGGAATTGCGTTTTCTACAGTAAATTTTTCAAAAAATAATTTTTTACAGTCGCAAACTGTAATTGCGCCAGGGATTGCCTTTTCTACAGTAAATTTTACAAAAAATAATTTTTTACTGTCGCAAATTTTAATTGCGCCAGGGATTGCCTTTTCTACAGTAAATTTTACAAAAAATAATTTTTACTGTCGCAAATTTTAATTACGCCAGGGATTGCCTTTTCTATAGTAAATTTTTCACAAATTAATTTTTTACTGTCGCAAATTTTAAATACGCCAGTGATTGCCTTTTCAATAGTAAATTTTTCAAAAACTAATTTTTTACTGTCGAAAATTTTAATTACGCCAGGGATTGCCTTTTCTATAGTAAATTTTTCACAAATTAATTTTTTACTGTCGCAAATTTTAAATACGCCAGGGATTGCCTTTTCTATAGTAAATTATTCAAAAAATAATTTTTTACTGTGGCAAATTTTAAGTACGCCAGCGATTGCCTTTTCTATAGTAAATTTTTCACAAATTAATTTTTTACTGTCGCAAATTTTAAATACGCCATGGATTGACTTTTCTATAGTAAATTTTTCACAAAGTAATTTTTTACTGTCGCAAATTTTAAATAGGCCAGGGATTGCCTTTTCTATAGTAAATTTTTCAAAAAATAATTTTTTAATGTCGCAAATTTTAATTGCGCCAGGGATTGCCTTTTCTACAGTAAATTTTTCAAAAACTAATTTTTTACTATCGCAAATTTTAACTACGCCAGGGATTGCCTTTTCTATAGTAAATTTTTCAAAAAATAATTTTTTACTGTCGCAAATTTTAATTACGCCAGGGATTGCCTTTTCTACAGTAAATTTTTCAAAAATTAATTTTTTACTGTCGCAAATTTTATATCCACCAGGGATTGCCTTTTCTATAATAAATTTTTCAAAAAATATTTTTTTACTGTCGCAAATTTTAATTGCGCCAAGGATTGCCTTTTCTACAGTAAATTTTACAAAAAATAATTTTTTACTGTCGCAAATTTTAAATACGCCAGGGATTGCCTTTTCTATAGTAAATTTTTCAAAAAATAATTTTTTACTGTCGCAAATATTAAATACGCCAGGGATTGCCTTTTCTATAGTAAATTTTTCAAAAAATTATTTTTTACTGTCGCAAATTTTAAATACGCCAGGGATTGCCTTTTCTATAGTAAATTATTCAAAAAATAATTTTGTACTGTCGCAAGTTTTAAATACGCCAGGGATTGCCTTTTCTATAGTAAATTTTTCACAAATTAATTTTTTACTGTCGCAAATTTTAAATCCGCCAGGGATTGCCTTTTCTATAGTAAATTTTTCAAAAACTAATTTTTTACTGTCGAAAATTTTAATTACGCCAGGGATTGCCTTTTCTATAGTAAATTTTTCATAAATTAATTTCTTACTGTCGCAAATTTTAAATACGCCAGGGGTTGCCTTTTCTATAGTAAATTTTTCACGAATTAATTTCTTACTGTCGCAAATTTTAAATACACCATGGATTGCCTTTTCTATAGTAAATTTTTCACAAATTAATTTTTTACTGTCGCAAATTTTAAATACGCCAGGGATTGCCTTTTCTATAGTAAATTTTTCAAAAAATAATTTTTTACTTTCGCAAATTTTAAATACGCCAGGGATTGCCTTTTCTATAGTAAATTATTCAAAAAATAATGTTTTACTGTCGCAAATTTTAATTATGCCAGGGATTGCCTTTTCTATAGTAAATTTTTCAAAAAATAATTTTTTACTGTCGCAAATTTTAATTACGCCAGGGATTGCCTTTTCTACAGTAAATTGTTCAAAAAATAATTTTTTACTGTCGCAACTTTTAATTACGCCAGGGATTGCCTTTTCTATAGTAAATTTTTCAAAAATTAATTTTTTACTGTAGCAAATTTTAAATCCGCCAGGGATTGCCTTTTCTATAGTAAATTATTCAAAAAATAATTTTTTACTGTCGCAAATTTTAAATATGCCAGGGATTGCCTTTTCTATAGTAAATTATTCAAAAAATAATTTTTTACTGTCGCAAATTTTAATTACGCCAGGGATTGTCTTTTCTATAGTAAATTTGGCAAAAAATAATTTTTTACTGTCGCAAATTTTAATTGCGCCAGGGATTGCCTTTTCTATAGTAAATTTTTCACAAATTCATTTCTTACTGTCGCAAATTTTAAATACGCCAGGGATTGCCCTTTCTATAGTCATTTTTTCAAAAAATAATTTTTTACTGTCGCAAATTTGAATTGCGCCAGGGATTGCCTTTTCTATAGTAAATTTTTCAAAAAATAATTTTTTACTGTCGCAAATTTTAAATACGCCAGGGATTGCCTTTTCTATAGTAAATTATTCAAAAAATAATTTTTTACTGTCGCAAATTTTAAATACGCCAGGGAGTGCCTTTTCTATAGTAAATTATTCAAAAAATAATTTTTTACTGTTGCAACTTTTAATTACGCCAGGGATTGCCTTTTCTATAGTAAATTTTTCAAAAAATAATTTTTTACTGTCGCAAATTTTAATTACGCCAAGGATTGCCTTTTCTACAGTAAATTTTTCAAAAAATAATTTTTTACTGTCGCAAATTTTAATTACGCCAGGGATTGCCTTTTCTACAGTAAATTTTTCAAAAAATAATTTTTTACTGTCGCAAATTGTAATTGCGCCAGGGATTTCCTTTTCTACAGTAAATTTTACAAAAAATAATTTTTTACTGTCGAAAATTTTAATTACGCCAGGGATTGCCTTTTCTATAGTAAATTATTCAAAAAATAATTTTTTACTGTCGCAAATTTTAATTACGCCAGGGTTGCCTTTTCTATAGTAAATTATTCAAAAAATAATTTTTTACTGTCGCAAATTTTAATTACGCCAGGGAATGCCTTTTCTATAGTAAATTTTTCAAAAAATAATTTTCTACTGTCGCAAATTTTAATTGCGCCAGGGATTGCCTTTTCAACAGTAAATTATTCAAAAAATAATTTTTTACTGTCGCAAATTTTAATTACGCCAGGGATTGCCTTTTCTACAGTAAATTTTTCAAAAAAATTATTTTTTAATGTCGCAAGTTTTAATTAGGCCAGGGATTGCCTTTTCTACAGTAAATTTTTCAAAAAATAATTTTTTACTGTCGCAAATTGTAACTGCGCCAGGGATTGCCTTTTCTACAGTAAATTTTACAAAAATAATTTTTACTGTCGCAAATTTTAAATACGCCAGGGATTTGCCTTTTCTATAGTAAATTTTTCAAAATATAATTTTTTACTGTCGCAAATTGTAACTGCGCCAGGAGTTGCCTTTTCTACAGTAAATTTTACAAAAAATAATTTTTACTGTCGCAAATTTTAAATACGCCAGGGATTGCCTTTTCTATAGTAAATTTTTCAAAATATAATTTTTTACTTTCGCAAATTTTAAATACGCCAGGAATTGCCTTTTCTATAGTAAATTTTTAAAAAAATAATTTGTTACTGTCGCAAATTTTAAATACGCCAGGGATTGCCTTTTCTATAGTAAATTATTCAAAAAATAATTTTTTACTGTCGCAAATTTTAAATACGCCAGGGATTGCTTTTTCTATAGTAAATTTTTCACAAATTAATTTTTTACTGTCGCAAATTTTGAATAAGCCAGGATTGCCTTTTCTATAGTAAATTATTCAAAAAATAATTTTTACTGTCGCAAATTTTAATTACGCCAGGGATTGCCTTTTCTATAGTAAATTTTTCAAAAAATAATTTTTTACTGTCGCAAATTTTAATTACGCCAGGGATTGCCTTTTCTACAGTAAATTTTTCAAAAAATAATTTTTTACTGTCGCAACTTTTAATTACGCCAGGGATTGCCTTTTCTACAGTAAATTTTTCAAAAATAATTTTTTACTGTCGCAAATTTTAATTATGCCAGGGATTGCCTTTTCTATAGTAAATTATTCAAAAAACATTTTTTTACTGTCGCAAATTTTAATTGCGCCAGGATTGCCTCTTCTACAGTAAATTTTCAAAAACTAATTTTTTACTATCGCAAATTTTAACTACGCCAGGGATTGCCTTTTCTATAGTAAATTTTTCAAAAATAATTTGTTACTGTCGCAAATTTAAATACGCCAGGGATTGCCTTTTCTATAGTAAATTATTCAAAAAATAATTTTTTACTGTCGCAAATTTTATTTACGCCAGGGATTGCCTTTTCTATAGTAAATTTTTCAAAAAATAATTTTCTACTGTCGCAAATTTTATTGCGCCAGGGACTGCCTTTTCAACAGTAAATTATTCAAAAAATTATTTTTTACTGTCGCAAATTTTAATTTCGCCAGGGGATTGCCTTTTCTATAGTAAATTATTCAAAAATTAATTTTTACTGTCGCAAATTTTAAATACGCCAGGTATTGCCTTTTCTACAGTAAATTTTTCAAAAAATAATTTTTTACTGTCGCAAATTTTAAATACGCCAGGGATTGCCGTTTCTATAGTAAATTATTCAAAAAATAATTTTTTACTGTCGCAAATTTTAATTACGCCAGGGATTGCCTTTTCTATAGTAAATTTTCAAAAACTAATTTTTTACTATCGCAAATTTTAACTACGCCAGGAATTGCCTTTTCTACAGTAAATTTTTCAAAAAATAATTTTTTTACTGTCGCAAATTTTAATTACGCCAGGATTGCCTTTTCTATAGTAAATTTTGCAAAAATAATTTTTTTACTGTCGCAAATTTTAATTGCGCCAACGATTGACTTTTCTATAGTAAATTTTTCAAAAATTAATTTTTTACTGTCGCAAATTTTAAATCCGCCAGGGATTGCCTTTTCTATAGTAAATTATTCAAAAAATAATTTTTTACTGTCGCAAATTTTAATTGCGCCAGGGATTGCCTTTTCTATAGTAAATTTTTCAAATAATAATTTTATACTCTCGCAAATTTTAATTGCGCCAGGGATTGCCTTTTCTATAGTAAATTTTTCACAAATTAATTTTTTACTGTCGCAAATTTTAAATGCGCCAGGATTGCCTTTTCTATAGTAAATTTTTCAAAAATTAATTTTTTACTGTCGCAAATTTTAAATCCGCCAGGGATTGCCTTTTCTATAGTAAATTAATCAAAAAATAATTTTTAACTGCCGCAAATTTTAAATATCCCAGGGATTGCCTTTTCTATAGTAAATTTTTCACCAATTAATTTTTTACTGTCGCAAATTTTAAATCCGCCAGGGATTGCCTTTTCTATAGTAAATTTTCCAAAAACTAATTTTTTACTGTCGAAAATTTTAATTACGCCAGGGATTGCCTTTTCTATAGTAAATTTTTCACAAATTCATTTCGTACTGTCGCAAATTTTAAATACGCCAGGGATTGCCTTTTCTATAGTAATTTTTTCAAAAAATAATTTTTTACAGTCCCAAATTTTAATTGCGCCAGGGATTGCCTTTTCTATAGTTATTTTTCTATAGTTATTTTCAAAAATAATTTTTTACTGTCGCAAATTTTAAATTCGCCAGGGATTGCCTTTTCTATAGTAAATTATTCAAAAATAATTTTTTACTGTCGCAAATTTTAAATACTCCAGGATTGCCTTTTCTATAGTAAATTATTCAAAAAATAATTTTTTACTGTCGCAAATTTTTATTACGCCAGGGATTGCCTTTTCTATAGTAAATTTTTCAAAAAATAATTTTTACTGTCGCAAATTTTAATTACGCCAAGGATTGCCTTTTCTACAGTAAATTTTTCAAAAAATAATTTTTTACTGTCGCAAATTTTAATTACGCCAGGGATTGCCTTTTCTACAGTAAATTTTTCAAAAATAATTTTTTACTCTCGCAAATTTTAATTACGCCAGGGATTGCCTTTTCTATAGTAAATTTTTCAAAAAACAATTTTTTACTGTCGCAAATTTTAATTACGCCAAGTATTGCCTTTTCTACAGTAAATTTTTCAAAAAATAATTTTTTACTGTCGCAAATTTAATTACGCCAGGGATTGCCTTTTCTACAGTAAATTTTTCAAAAAATAATTTTTTACTGTCGCAAATTGTAATTGCGCCAGGGATTGCCTTTTCTACAGTAAATTTTACAAAAAATAATTTTTTACTGTCGAAAATTTTAATTACGCCAGGGATTGCCTTTTCTATAGTAAATTATTCAAAAAATAATTTTTTACTGTCGCAAATTTTAATTACGCCAGGGTTGCCTTTTCTATAGTAAATTATTCAAAAAATAATTTTTTACTGTCGCAAATTTTAATTACGCCAGGGTTGCCTTTTCTATAGTAAATTTTTTAAAAAATAATTTTCTACT
>CAWVNZ010001821.1:0-57414 GCA_963930735.1 Dioctria linearis | reverse complement strand
AATTTTCAACTGTCGCAAATTTTAAGTGCGCCAGGGATTGCCTTTTCTATAGTAAATTATTCAAGAAATAATTTTCTACTGTCGCAAATTTTAATTACGCCAGGGATTGCCTTTTCTATAGTAAATTATTAAAAATAATTTTCTACTGTCGCAAATTTTAATTGCGCCAGGGATTGCCTTTTCTATAGTAAATTATTCAAAATATTAATTTTTTTCTGTCGCAAATTTTAATTACGCCAGGGATTGCCTTTTCTATAGTAAATTATTCAAAAAATAATTTTCAACTGTTGGAAATTTCAAATCCGCCAGGGATTGCCTTTTCTATAGTAAATTATTCAAAAAATAATTTTCAACTGTCGCAAATTTCAAATCCGCCAGGGATTGCATTTTCTATAGTAAATTATCCAAAAAACAGTTTTCTACTGTCGCAAATTTTAATTACGCCAGGGATTGCCTTTTCTATAGTAAATTTTGCAAAAAATAATTTTTTACTGTCGCAAATTTTAAATATCCCAGGGATTGCCTTTTCTATAGTAAATTTCTCACAAATTAATTTTTTACTGTCACAAATTTTAAATATGCCAGGGATTGCCTTTTCTATAGTAAATTATTCAAAAAATAATTTTTTACTGTCGCAAATTTTAAATACGCCAGGGATTGCCTTTTCTATAGTAAATTTTGCAAAAAAATAATTTTTTACTGTCGCAAATTTTAAATATCCCAGGGATTGCCTTTTCTATAGTAAATTTCTCACAAATTAATTTTTTACTGTCGCAAATTTCAAATCCGAAAGGGATTGCCTTTTCTATAGTAAATTATTCAAAAAATAATTTTCTACTGTCGCAAATTTTAATTACGCCAGGGATTGCCTTTTCTATAGTAAATTATTCAAAAAATAATTTTTTACTGTTGAAAATTTTAAATATCCCAGGGATTGCCTTTTCTATAGTAAATTATTCAAAAAATAATTTTATACTGTCGCAAATTATAATTACGGCAGGGATTGCCTTTTCTGTAGTAAATTATTCAAAAAATAATTTTATACTGTCGCAAATTTTAATTACGCCAGGGATTGCCTTTTCTATAGTAAATTATTCAAAAAATAATTTTTTACTATCGCAAATTTCAAATCCGCCAGGGATTGCCTTTTCTATAGTAAATTATTCAAAAAATAATTTTCTACTGTCGCAAATTTTAATTACGCCAGGGATTGCCTTTTCTATAGTAAATTTTGCAAAAAAATAATTTTCTACTGTCGCAAATTTTAAATATCCCAGGGATTGCCTTTTCTATAGGAAATTTCTCACAAATTAATGTTTTACTGTCGCAAATTTTAAATACGCCAGGGATTGCCTCTTCTATAGTAAATTATTCAAAAAATAATTTTTTACTGTCGCAAATTTTAACTAAGCCAGGGATTGCCTTTTCTATAGTAAATTATTCAAAAAATAATTTTCAACTGTCGCAAATTTTAATTACGCCAGGGATTGCCTTTTCTATAGTAAATTTTTCAAAAAAATAATTTTTTACTGTCGCAAATTTTAAATATCCCAGGGATTGCCTTTTCTATAGTAAATTATTCAAAAAATAATTTCTTACTGTCGCAAATTTTAAATACGCCAGGGATTGCCTTTTCTATAGTAAATTATTCAAAAAATAATTTTCAACTGTCGCAAATTTTAAGTGCGCCAGGGATTGCCTTTTCTATAGTAAATTATTCAAAAAATAATTTTCTACTGTCGCAAATTTTAATTACGCCAGGGATTGCCTTTTCTATAGTAAATTATTCAAAAAATAATTTTCTACTGTCGCAAATTTTAATTACGCCAGGGATTGCCTTTTCTATAGTAAATTATTCAAAAAATAATTTTCTACTGTCGCAAATTTTAATTGCGCCAGGGATTGCCTTTTCTATAGTAAATTATTCAAAAAATAATTTTCTACTGTCGCAAATTTTAATTGCGCCAGGGATTGCCTTTTCTATAGTAAATTATTCAAAATATTAATTTTTTACTGTCGCAAATTTTAATTACGCCAGGGATTGCCTTTTCTATAGTAAATTATTCAAAAAATAATTTTCAACTGTCGGAAATTTCAAATCCGCCAGGGATTGCCTTTTCTATAGTAAATTATTCAAAAAATAATTTTCAACTGTCGCAAATTTCAAATCCGCCAGGGATTGCCTTTTCTATAGAAAATTATTCAAAAAATAATTTTCTACTGTCGCAAATTTTAATTACGCCAGGGATTGCCTTTTCTATAGTAAATTATTCAAAAAATAATTTTCTACTGTCGCAAATTTTAATTACGCCAGGGATTGCTTTTCTATAGTAAATTTTGCAAAAAATAATTTTTTACTGTCGCAAATTTTAAATATCCCAGGGATTGCCTTTTCTATAGTAAATTTCTCACAAATTAATTTTTTACTGTCGCAAATTCTAAATACGCCAGGGATTGCCTTTTCTATAGTAAATTATTCAAAAAATAATTTTTTACTGTCGCAAATTTTAAATACGCCAGGGATTGCCTTTTCTATAGTAAATTTTGCAAAAAAATAATTTTTTACTGTCGCAAATTTTAAATATCCCAGGGATTGCCTTTTCTATAGTAAATTTCTCACAAATTAATTTTTATTGTCGCAAATTTCAAATCCGCCAGGGATTGCCTTTTCTATAGTAAATTATTCAAAAAATAATTTTCTACTGTCGCAAATTTTAATTACGCCAGGTATTGCCTTTTCTATAGTAAATTATTCAAAAAATAATTTTTTACTGTCGAAAATTTTAAATATCCCAGGGATTGCCTTTTCTATAGTAAATTATTCAAAAAATAATTTTATACTGTCGCAAATTTTAATTACGGCAGGGATTGCCTTTTCTATAGTAAATTATTCAAAAAATAATTTTATACTGTCGCAAATTTTAATTACGCCAGGGATTGCCTTTTCTATAGTAAATTATTCAAAAAATAATTTTTTACTATCGCAAATTTCAAATCCGCCAGGGATTGCCTTTTCTATAGTAAATTATTCAAAAAATAATTTTCTACTGTCGCAAATTTTAATTACGCCAGGGATTGCTTTTTCTATAGTAAATTTTGCAAAAAAATAATTTTCTACTGTCGCAAATTTTAAACATCCCAGGGATTGCCTTTTCTATAGTAAATTTCTCACAAATTAATTTTTTACTGTCGCAAATTTTAAATACGCCAGGAATTGCCTTTTCTATAGTAAATTATTCAAAAAATAATTTTCTACTGTCGCAAATTTTAATTACGCCAGGGATTACCTTTTCTATAGTAAATTATTCAAAAAATAATTTTCTACTGTCGCAAATTTTAATTACGCCAGGGATTGCCTTTTCTATAGTAAATTATTCAAAAAATAATTTTCTACTGTCGCAAATTTTAATTGCGCCAGGGATTGCCTTTTCTATAGTAAATTATTCAAAATATTAATTTTTTACTGTCGCAAATTTTAATTACGCCAGGGATTGCCTTTTCTATAGTAAATTATTCAAAAAATAATTTTCAACTGTCGGAAATTTCAAATCCGCCAGGGATTGCCTTTTCTATAGTAAATTATTCAAAAAATAATTTTCAACTGTCGCAAATTTCAAATCCGCCAGGGATTGCCTTTTCTATAGTAAATTATTCAAAAAATAATTTTCTACTTTCGCAAATTTTAATTACGCCAGGGATTGCCTTTTCTATAGTAAATTTTGCAAAAAATAATTTTTTACTGTCGCAAATTTTAAATATCCCAGGATTTTCTATAGTAAATTCCTCACAAATTAATTTTTTACTGTCGCAAATTTTAAATACGCCAGGGATTGCCTTTTCTATAGTAAATTATTCAAAAAATAATTTTTTACTGTCGCAAATTTTAATTACGCCAGGGATTGCCTTTTCTATAGTAAATTATTCAAAAAATAATTTTTTACTGTCGCAAATTTTAAGTACGCCAGGGATTGCCTTTTCTATAGTAAATTATTCAAAAAATAATTTTCTACTGTCGCAAATTTTAATTACGCCAGGGATTGCCTTTTCTATAGTAAATTATTCAAAAAATAATTTTCTACTGTCGCAAATTTTAATGGCGCCAGGGATTGCCTTTTCTATAGTAAATTATTCAAAAAATAATTTTTTACTGTCGCAAATTTTAATTACGCCAGGGATTGCCTTTTCTATAGTAAATTATTCAAAAAATAATTTCAACTGTCGACAATTTCAAATCCGCCAGGGATTGCCTTTTCTATAGTAAATTATTCAAAAAATAATTTTCTACTGTCGCAAATTTTAATTGCGCCAGGGATTGCCTTTTCTATAGTAAATTATTCAAAAAATAATTTTTTACTGTCGCAAATTTTAATTACGCAAGGATTGCCTTTTCTATAGTAAATTATTCAAAAAATAATTTTCAACTGTCGCAAATTTTAATTACGCCAGGGATTGCCTTTTCTATAGTAAATTTTGCAAAAAAAATATTTTTTTACTGTCGCAAATTTTAAATATCCCAGGGATTGCTTTTTCTATAGTAAATTTTGCAAAAAAATAATTTTTTTAATGTCGCAACTTTTAAATACGCCAGGGATTGCCTTTTCTATAGTAAATTATTCAAAAAATAATTTTCTACTGTCGCAAATTTTAATTACGCCAGGGATTGCCTTTTCTATAGTAAATTATTAAAAAAATATTTTTTTACTATCGCAAATTTTAATTGCGCCAGGGATTGCCTTTTCTATAGTAAATTATTCAAAATATTAATTTTTTACTGTCGCAAATTTTATTTACGCCAGGGATTGCCTTTTCTATAGTAAATTATTCAAAAAATAATTTTTTACTGTCGCAAATTTTAATTACGCCAGGGATTGCCTTTTCTATAATAAATTTTGCAAAAAAATAATTTTTTACTGTCGCAAATTTTAAATATCCCAGGGATTGCCTTTTCTATAGTAAATTTCTCACAAATTAATTTTTTCTGTCGCAAATTTTAAATACGCCAGGGATTGCCTTTTCTATAGTAAATTATTCAAAAAATAATTTTCTACTGTCGCAAATTTTAATTACGCCAGGGATTGCCTTTTCTATAGTAAATTGTTCAAAAAATAATTTTCAACTGTCGCAAATTTTAATTACGCCAGGGATTGCCTTTTCTATAGTAAATTATTCAAAAAATAATTTTTTACTGTCGCAAATTTCAAATCCGCCAGGGATTGCCTTCTCTATAGTAAATTATTCAAAAAATAATTTTCTAATGTCGCAAATTTTAATTACGCCAGGGATTGCCTTTTCTATAGTAAATTATTCAAAAAATAATTTTTTACTGTCGCAAATTTCAAATCAGCCAGAGATTGCCTTTTCTATAGTAAATTATTCAAAAAATAATTTTCAACTGTCGCAAATTTTAATTACGCCAGGGATTGCCTTTTCTATAGTAAATTATTCAAAAAATAATTTTTTACTGTCGCAAATTTTAAGTGCGCCAGGGATTGCCTTTTCTACAGTAAATTTCTCACAAAATAATTTTCTACTGTCGCAAATTTTAATTACGCCAGGGATTGCCTTTTCTATAGTAAATTATTCAAAAAATAATTTTCAACTGTCGCAAATTTCAAATCCGCCAGGGATTGCCTTTTCTATAGTAAATTATTCAAAAAATAATTTTCTACTGTCGCAAATTTTAATTACGCCAGGGATTGCCTTTTCTATAGTAAATTTTGCAAAAAATAATTTTTTACTGTCGCAAATTTTAAATATCCCAGGGATTGCCTTTTCTATAGTAAATTTCTCACAAATTAACTTTTTACTGTCGCAAATTTTAAATACGCCAGGGATTGCCTTTTATATAGTAAATTATTCAAAAAATAATTTTTTACTGTCGCAAATTTTAAATACGCCAGGGATTGCCTTTTCTATAGTAAATTTTGCAAAAAAATAATTTTTTACTGTCGCAAATTTTAAATATCCCAGGGATTGCCTTTTCTATAGTGAATTTCTCACAAATTAATTTTTTACTGTCGCAAATTTCAAATCCGCCAGGGATTGCCTTTTCTATAGTAAATTATTCAAAAAATAATTTTCTACTGTCGCAAATTTTAATTACGCCAGGGATTGCCTTTTCTATAGTAAATTATTCAAAAAATAATTTTTTACTATCGCAAATTTCAAATCCGCCAGGGATTGCCTTTTCTATAGTAAATTATTCAAAAAATAATTTTCAACTGTCGCAAATTTCAAATCCGCCAGGGATTGCCTTCTTTATAGTAAATTATTCAAAAAATAATTTTCTAATGTCGCAAATTTTAATTACGCCAGGGATTGCCTTTTCTATAGTAAATTATTCAAAAAATAATTTTTTACTGTCGCAAATTTCAAATCAGCCAGAGATTGCCTTTTCTATAGTAAATTATTCAAAAAATAATTTTTTACTGTCGAAAATTTTAAATATCCCAGGGATTGCCTTTCTATAGTAAATTATTCAAAAAATAATTTTATACTGTCGCAAATTTTAATTACGGCAGGGATTGCCTTTTCTATAGTAAATTATTCAAAAAATAATTTTATACTGTCGCAAATTTTAATTACGCCAGGGATTGCCTTTTCTATAGTAAATTATTCAAAAAATAATTTTTTACTATCGCAAATTTCAAATCCGCCAGGGATTGCCTTTTCTATAGTAAATTATTCAAAAAATAATTTTCAACTGTCGCAAATTTTAATTACGCCAGGGATTGCCTTTTCTATAGTAAATTTTGCAAAAATATTATTTTTTACTGTCGCAAATTTTAAATATCCCAGGGATTGCCTTTTCTATAGTAAATTATTCAAAAAATAATTTTTTACTGTCGCAAATTTTAAATACGCCAGGGATTGCCTTTTCTATAGTAAATTATTCAAAAAATAATTTTCTAATGTCGCAAATTTTAAATGCGCCAGGGATTGCCTTTTCTACAGTAAATTTTTAAAAAATATTAATTTTTTACTGTCGCAAATTTTAAATACGCCAGGGATTGCCTTTTCTATAGTAAATTATTCATAAAATAATTTTTTACTGTCGCAAATTTCAAATCCGCCAGGGATTGCCTTTTCTATAGTAAATTATTCAAAAAATAATTTTCTACTGTCGCAAATTTTAATTACGCCAGGGATTGCCTTTTCTATAGTAAATTATTGAAAAAATAATTTTCTACTGTCGCAAATTTTAATTGCGCCAGGGATTGCCTTTTCTATAGTAAATTATTCAAAAAATATTTTTTTACTGTCGCAAATTTTAATTACGCCAGGGATTGTCTTTTCTATAGTAAAATATTCAAAAAATAATTTTCTACTGTCGCAAATTTTAATTACGCCAGGGATTGCATTTTCTATAGTAAATTATTCAAAAAATAATTTTCAACTGTCGCAAATTTTAATTACGCCAGGGATTGCCTTTTCTATAGTAAATTATTCAAAAAATAATTTTCAACTGGCGCAAATTTTAAATATCCTAGGGATTGCCTTTTCTATAGTAAATTATTCAAAAAATAATTTTTTACTGTCGCAAATTTTAATTACGCCAGGGATTGCCTTTTCTATAGTAAATTATTCAAAAAATAATTTTCTACTGTCGCAAATTTTAATTGCGCCAGGGATTGCCTTTTCTATAGTAAATTATTCAAAAAATAATTTTCTACTGTCGCAAATTTTAATTACGCCAGGGATTGCCTTTTCTATAGTAAATTATTCAAAAAATAATTTTTTACTGTCGCAAATTTCAAATCCGCCAGGAATTGCCTTTTCTATAGTAAATTATTCAAAAAAAATTTTCTACTGTCGCAAATTTTAATTACGCCAGGGATTGCCTTTTCTATAGTAAATTATTCAAAAAATAATTTTATACTGTCGCAAATTTTAAATACGCCAGGGATTGCCTTTTCTATAGTAAATTATTCAAAAAATAATTTTTTACTATCGCAAATTTTAATTACGACAGGGATTGCCTTTTCTATAGTAAATTTTGCAAAAAAATAATTTTTTACTGTCGCAAATTTTAAATATCCCAGGGATTGCCTTTTCTATAGTAAATTTTTCGCAAAATAAATTTCTACTGTCGCAAATTTTAAATATCCCAGGGATTGCCTTTTCTATAGTAAATTATTCAAAAAATAATTTTATACTGTCGCAAATTTCAAATCCGCCAGGGATTGCCTTTTCTATAGTAAATTATTCAAAACATAATTTTCAACTGTCGCAAATTTTAATTACGCCAGGGATTGCCTTTTCTATAGTAAATTATTCAAAAAATAATTTTTTACTGTCGCAAATTGTAATTGCGCCAGGGATTGCCTTTTCTATAGTAAATTATTCAAAAAATAATTTCTTACTGTCGCATATTTTAAATACGCCAGGGATTGCCTTTTCTATAGTAAATTATTCAAAAAATAATTTTCTACTGTCGCAAATTTTAATTGCGCCAGGGATTGCCTTTTCTATAGTAAATTATTCAAAAAATAAATTTTTTACTGTCGCAAATTTTAAATACGCCAGGGATTGCCTTTTTTATAGTAAATTATTCAAAAAATAATTTTTTACTATCGCAAATTTCAAATCCGCCAGGGATTGCCTTTTCTATAGTAAATTATTCAAAAAATAATTTTCTACTGTCGCAAATTTTAATTACGCCAGGGATTGCCTTTTCTATAGTAAATTTTGCAAAAAAATAATTTTCTACTGTCGCAAATTTTAAATATCCCAGGGATTGCCTTTTCTATAGTAAATTATTCAAAAAATAATTTTATACTCTCGCAAATTTTAATTGCGCCAGGGATTGCCTTTTCTATTGTAAATTATTCAAAAAATAATTTTTTACTGTCGCAAATTTTAATTACGCCAGGGATTGCCTTTTCTATAGTAAATTATTCAAAAAATAATTTTCAACTGTCGCAAATTTTAATTACGCCAGGGATTGCCTTTTCTATAGTAAATTTTGCAAAAAAATAATTTTTTACTGTCGCAAATTTTAAATATCCCAGGGATTGCCTTTTCTATAGTAAATTATTCAAAAAATAAGTTTTTACTGTCGCAAATTTTAAATACGCCAGGGATTGCCTTTTCTATAGTAAATTATTCAAAAAATAATTTTTTACTGTCGCAAATTTTAATTACGCCAGGGATTGCCTTTTCTATAGTAAATTATTCAAAAAATAATTTTCAACTGTCGCAAATTTTAATTACGCCAGGGATTGCCTTTTCTATAGTAAATTTTGCAAAAAAATAATTTTTCACTGTCGCAAATTTTAAATATCCCAGGGATTGCCTTTTCTATAGTAAATTATTCAAAAAATTATTTCTTACTGTCGCAAGTTTTAAATCCGCCAGGGATTGCCTTTTTTATAGTAAATTATTCAAAAAATAATTTTTTACTGTCGCAAATTTTAAGTGCGCAGGGATTGCCTTTTCTACAGTAAATTTCTCACAAAATAATTTTATACTGTCGCAAATTTTAATCACGCCAGGGGATTGCCTTTTCTATAGTAAATTATTCAAAAAATAATTTTTGCTGTCGCAAATTTTAAATATCCCAGGGATTGCTTTTTTCTACAGTAAATTTTTCAAAAAATAATTTTTTACTGTCGCAAATTTTAAGTGCGCCAGGGATTGCCTTTTCTATAGTAAATTATTCAAAAAATAATTTTCAACTGTCGCAAATTTTTAACTACGCCAGGGATTGCCCTTTTCTATAGTAAATTATTCAAAAAATAATTTTATACTGTCGCAAATTTTAATTGCGCCAGGGATTGCCTTTTCTACAGTAAATTATTCAAAATAATTTTCTACTGTCGCAAATTTTAATTACGCCAGGGATTGCCCTTTCTATAGTAAATTTTCCAAAAATAATTTTTTACTGTCGCAAATTTTAAATACGCCAGGGATTGCCTTTTCTACAGTAAAGTTTTCAAAATATTAATTTTTACTGTCGCAAATTTTAAATACGCCAGGGATTGCCTTTTCTATAGTAAATTATTCAAAAAATAATTTTTTACTGTCGCAAATTTCAAATCCGCAGGGATTGCCTTTTCTATAGTAAATTATTCAAAAAATAATTTTCAACTGTCGCAAATTTTAATTACGCCAGGGATTGCCTTTTCTATAGTAAATTATTCAAAAAATAATTTTCTACTGTCGCAAATTTTAATTACGCCAGGGATTGCCTTTTCTATAGTAAATTATTCAAAAAATAATTTTCTACTGTCGCAAATTTTAATTGGCGCCAGGGATTGCCTTTTCTATAGTAAATTATTGAAAAAATAATTTTTTACTGTCGCAAATTTTAAATACGCCAGGGATTGCCTTTTCTATAGTAAATTATTCAAAAAAGTAATTTTTTACTATCGCAAATTTCAAATCCGCCAGGGATTGCCTTTTCTATAGTAAATTATTCAAAAAATAATTTTCTACTGTCGCAAGTTTTAATTACGCCAGGGATTGCCTTTTCTATAGTAAATTTTGCAAAAAAATAATTTTCTACTGTCGCAAATTTTAAATATCCCAGGGATTGCCTTTTCTATAGTAAATTATTCAAAAAATAATTTTATACTGTCGCAAATTTTAATTACGCCAGGGATTGCCTTTTCTATAGTAAATTATTCAAAAAATAATTTTCAACTGTCGCAAATTTTAATTACGCCAGGGATTGCCTTTTCTATAGTAAATTATTCAAAAAATAATTTTCTACTGTCGCAAATTTTAATTACGCCAGGATTGCCTTTTCTATAGTAAATTATTCAAAAAATAATTTTTTTATTATCGCAAATTTCAAATCCGCCAGGGATTACCTTTTCTATAGTAAATTTTGCAAAAAAATAATTTTCTACTGTCGCAAATTTTAAATATCCCAGGGATTGCCTTTTCTATAGTAAATTATTCAAAAAATAATTTTCAACTGTCGCAAATTTCAAATCCGCCAGGATTGCCTTTTCTATAGTAAATTATTCAAAAATAATTTTATACTGTCGCAAATTTTAATTACGCCAGGGGATAGCCTTTTCTATAGTAAATTATTCAAAAAATAATTTTTTACTGTCGCAAATTTTAAATCCGCCAGGGATTGCCTTTTCTATAGTAAATAATTCAAAAAATTATTTTCAACTGTCGCAAATTTTAATTACTCCAGGGATTTCCTTTTCTATAGTAAATTTTGCAAAAAAATAATTTTTTACTGTCGCAAATTTTAAATATCCCAGGGATTGCCTTTTCTATAGTAAATTATTCAAAAAATAATTTTCAACTGTCGCAAATTTCAAATCCGCCAGGGATTGCCTTTTCTATAGTAAAATTATTCAAAAAATAATTTTCTACTGTCGCAAATTTTAAGTGCACCAGGGATTGCCTTTTCTATAGTAAATTATTCAAAAAATAATTTTTTACTGTCGCAAATTTTAAATACGACAGGGATTGCCTTTTCTATAGTAAATTATTCAAAAAATAATTTTCAACTGTCGCAAATTTCAAATCCGCCAGGGATTGCCTTTTCTATAGTAAATTAGTCAAAAATTGTTTTTTACTGTCGCAAATTTCAAATCCGCCAGGGATTGCCTTTTCTATAGTAAATTATTCAAAAAAATAATTTTCTACTGTCGCAAATTTTAATTGCGCCAGGGATTGCCTTTTCAATAGTAAATTTTTCAAAAAATAATTTTCTACTGTCGCAAATTTTAATTACGCCAAGGATTGCCTTTTCTATAGTAAATTTTGCAAAAAAATAATTTCTACTGTCGCAAATTTTAAATATCCCAGGGATTGCCTTTTCTATAGTAAATTATTCAAAAAATAATTTTTTACTATCGCAAATTTTAATTGCGCCAGGGATTGCCTTTTCTATAGTAAATTATTCAAAATATTAATTTTTTATTGTCGCAAATTTTAATTGCGCAGGGATTGCCTTTTCTATAGTAAATTATTCAAAATATTAATTTTTTGCTGTCGCAAATTTTAAGTACGCCAGGGATTGCCTTTTCTATAGTAAATTATTCAAAAAATAATTTTCTACTGTCGCAAATTTTAATTACGCCAGGGATTGCCTTTTCTATAGTAAATTATTCAAAAAATAATTTTTTACTGTCGCAAATTTTAATTACGCCAGGGATTGCCTTTTCTATAGTAAATTTTGCAAAAAAATAATTTTTTACTGTCGCAAATTTTAAATATCCCAGGGATTGCCTTTTCTATAGTAAATTTCTCACAAATTAATTTTTTTCTGTCGCAAATTTTAAATACGCCAGGGATTGCCTTTTCTATAGTAAATTATTCAAAAAATAATTTTCTACTGTCGCAATTTTAATTACGCCAGGGATTGCCTTTTCTATAGTAAATTATTCAAAAAATAATTTTCAACTGTCGCAAATTTTAATTACGCCAGGGATTGCCTTTTCTATAGTAAATTATTCAAAAAATAATTCCAGGGATTGCCTTCTCTATAGTAAATTATTCAAAAAATAATTTTCTAATGTCGCAAATTTTAATTACGCCAGGGATTGCCTTTTCTATAGTAAATTATTCAAAAAATAATTTTTTACTGTCGCAAATTTCAAATCAGCCAGGGATTGCCTTTTCTATAGTAAATTATTCAAAAAATAATTTTCAACTGTCGCAAATTTTAATTACGCCAGGGATTGCCTTTTCTATAGTAAATTATTCAAAAAATAATTTTTTACTGTCGCAAATTTTAAGTGCGCCAGGGATTGCCTTTTCTACAGTAAATTTCTCACAAAATAATTTTCTACTGTCGCAAATTTTAATTACGCCACGGATTGCCTTTTCTATAGTAAATTATTCAAAAAATAATTTTCAACTGTCGCAAATTTCAAATCCGCCAGGGATTGCCTTTTCTATAGTAAATTATTCAAAAAATAATTTTCTACTGTCGCAAATTTTAATTACGCCAGCGATTGCCTTTTCTATAGTAAATTTTGCAAAAAATAATTTTTTACTGTCGCAAATTTTAAATATCCCAGGGATTGCCTTTTCTATAGTGAAATTTCTCACAAATTAATTTTTTACTGTCGCAAATTTTAAATACGCAGGGATTGCCTTTTATATAGTAAATTATTCAAAAATAATTTTTTACTGTCGCAAATTTTAAATACGCCAGGGATTGCTTTTTCTATAGTAAATTTTGCAAAAAAAATAATTTTTTACTGTCGCAAATTTTAAATATCCCAGGGATTGCCTTTTCTATAGTAAATTTCTCACAAATTAATTTTTTACTGTCGCAAATTTCAAATCCGCCAGGGATTGCCTTTTCTATAGTAAATTATTCAAAAAATAATTTTCTACTGTCGCAAATTTTAATTACGCCAGGGATTGCCTTTTCTATAGTAAATTATTGAAAAAATAATTTTTGACTGTCGAAAATTTTAAATATCCAGGGATTGCCTTTCTATAGTAAATTATTCAAAAAATAATTTTATACTGTCGCAAATTTTAATTACGGCAGGGATTGCCTTTTCTATAGTAAATTATTCAAAAAATAATTTTATACTGTCGCAAATTATAATTACGCCAGGGATTGCCTTTTCTATAGTAAATTATTCAAAAAATAATTTTTTACTATCGCAAATTTCAAATCGCCAGGGATTGGCTTTTTCTATAGTTAATTATTCAAAAAATAATTTTCAACTGTCGCAAATTTTAATTACGCCAGGATTGCCTTTTCTATAGTAAATTTTGCAAAAAAATAATTTTTTACTGTCGCAAATTTTAAATATCCCAGGGATTGCCTTTTCTATAGTAAATTATTCAAAAAATAATTTTTTACTGTCGCAAATTTTAAATACGCCAGGGATTGCCTTTCCTATAGTAAATTATTCAAAAAATAATTTTCTACTGTCGCAAATTTTAAATACGCCAGGGATTGCCTTTTCTACAGTAAATTTTTCAAAATATTAATTTTTTACTTGTCGCAAATTTTAAATACGCCGGGATTGTGTCTTTTCTATAGTAAATTATTCATAAAATAATTTTTTACTGTCGCAAATTTCAAATCCGCCAGGGATTGCCTTTTCTATAGTAAATTATTCAAAAAATAATTTTCTACTGTCGCAAATTTTAATTGCGCCAGGGATTGCCTTTTCTATAGTAAATTATTCAAAAAATATTTTTTTACTGTCGCAAATTTTAATTACGCCAGGGATTGTCTTTTCTATAGTAAATTATTCAAAAAATAATTTTCTACTGTCGCAAATTTTAATTACGCCAGGGATTGCCTTTTCTATAGTAAATTATTCAAAAAATAATTTTCAACCGTCGCAAATTTTAATTACGCCAGGGATTGCCTTTTCTTTAGTAAATAATTCAAAAATAATTTTCAACTGGCGCAAATTTTAAATATCCCAGGGATTGCCTTTTCTATAGTAAATTATTCAAAAAATAATTTTCTACTGTCGCAAATTTTAATTGCGCCAGGGATTGCCTTTTCTATAGTAAATTATTCAAAAAATAATTTTCTACTGTCGCAAGTTTTAATTACGCCAGGGGATTGCCTCTTCTATAGTAAATTATTCAAAAAATAATTTTTTACTGTCGCAAATATCAAATCCGCCAGTAATTGCCTTTCTATAGTAAATTATTCAAAAAAAAATTTCTACTGTCGCAAATTTTAATTACGCCAGGGATTGCCTTTTCTATAGTAAATTATTCAAAAAATAATTTTATACTGTCGCAAATTTTAAATAAGCCAGGTTTTGCCTTTTCTATAGTAAAATTATTCAAAAAATAATTTTTTACTATCGCAAATTTTAATTACGCCAGGGATTGCCTTTTCTATAGTAAATTTTGCAAAAAAATAATTTTTTACTGTCGCAAATTTTAAATATCCCAGGGATTGCCCTTTTCTATAGTAAATTTTTCACAAAATAATTTTCTACTGTCGCAAATTTTAAATATCCCAGGGATTGCCTTTTCTATAGTAAATTATTCAAAAAATAATTTTATACTGTCGCAAATTTCAAATCCGCCAGGGATTGCCTTTTCTATAGTAAATTATTCAAAACATAATTTTCAACTTTCGCAAATTTTAATTACGCCAGGGATTGCCTTTTCTATAGTAAATTATTCAAAAAATAATTTTTTACTGTCGCAAATTGTAATTGCGCCAGGGATTGCCTTTTCTATAGTAAATTATTCAAAAAATAATTTCTTACTGTCGCATATTTTAAATACGCCAGGGATTGCCTTTTCTATAGTAAATTATTCAAAAAATAATTTTCTACTGTCGCAAATTTTAATTGCGCCTGGGATTGCCTTTTCTATAGTAAATTATTCAAAAAATAATTTTTTACTGTCGCAAATTTTAAATACGCCAGGGATTGCCTTTTCTATAGTAAATTATTCAAAAAAATAATTTTTTACTATCGCAAATTTCAAATCCGCCAGGGATTGCCTTTTCTATAGTAAATTATTCAAAAAAATAATTTTCTACTGTCGCAAATTTTAATTACGCCAGGGATTGGCCTTTTCTATAGTAAATTTTGCAAAAAAATAATTTTTTACTGTCGCAAATTTTAAATATCCCAGGAATTGCCTTTTCTATAGTAAATTTTTCACAAAATAATTTTCTACTGTCGCAAATTTTAAATATCCCAGGGATTGCCTTTTCTATAGTAAATTATTCAAAAAATAATTTTATACTGTCGCAAATTTCAAATCCGCCAGGATTTGCCTTTTCTATAGTAAAATTATTCAAAACATAATTTTCAACTGTCGCAAATTTTAATTACGCCAGGGATTGCCTTTTCTATAGTAAATTATTCAAAAAATAATTTTTTACTGTCGCAAATTGTAATTGCGCCAGGGATTGCCTTTTCTATAGTAAATTATTCAAAAAATAATTTCTTACTGTCACATATTTTAAATACGCCAGGGATTGCCTTTTCTATAGTAAATTATTCAAAAAATAATTTTCTACTGTCGCAAATTTTAATTGCGCCTGGGATTGCCTTTTCTATAGTAAATTATTCAAAAAATAATTTTTTACTGTCGCAAATTTTAAATACGCCAGGGATTGCCTTTTCTATAGTAAATTATTCAAAAAATAATTTTTTACTATCGCAAATTTCAAATCCGCCAGGATTGCCTTTTTCTATAGTAAATTATTCAAAAAATAATTTTCTACTGTCGCAAATTTTAATTACGCCAGGGATTGCCTTTTCTATAGTAAATTTTGCAAAAAAATAATTTTCTACTATCGCAAATTTTAAATATCCAGGGATTGCCTTTTCTATAGTAAATTATTCAAAAAATAATTTTATACTCTCCGCAAATTTTAATTACGCCATGGATTGCCTTTTCTATAGTAAATTATTCAAAAAATAATTTTTTTACTATCGCAAATTTCAAATCCGCCAGGGATTGCCTTTTCTATAGTAAATTATTCAAAACAAAATAATTTTTTACTGTCGCAAATTTTAATTACGCCAGGGATTGCCTTTTCTATAGTAAATTATTCAAAAAATAATTTTCAACTGTCGCAAATTTCAAATCCGCCAGGGATTGCCTTTTCTATAGTAAATTATTCAAAAAATAATTTTCTACTGTCGCAAATTTTAATTGCGCCAGGGATTGCCTTTTACTATTGTAAATTATTCAAAAAATAATTTTTTACTGTCGCAAATTTTAATTACGCCAGGGATTGCCTTTTCTATAGTAAATTATTCAAAAAATAATTTTCAACTGTCGCAAATTTTAATTACGCCAGGGATTGCCTTTTCTATAGTAAATTTTGCAAAAAAATAATTTTTACTGTCGCAAATTTCAAATCAGCCAGGGATTGCCTTTTCTATAGTAAATTATTCAAAAAATAATTTTCAACTGTCGCAAATTTTAATTACGCCAGGGATTGCCTTTTCTATAGTAAATTATTCAAAAAATAATTTTTTACTGTCGCAAATTTTAAGTGCGCCAGGGATTGCCTTTTCTACAGTAAATTTTCTCACAAAATAATTTTCTACTGTCGCAAATTTTAATTACGCCACGGATTGCCTTTTCTATAGTAAATTATTCAAAAAATAATTTTCAACTGTCGCAAATTTCAAATCCGCCAGGGATTGCCTTTTCTATAGTAAATTATTCAAAAAAATAATTTTCTACTGTCGCAAATTTTAATTACGCCAGCGATTGCCTTTTCTATAGTAAATTTTTGCAAAAAAATAATTTTTTACTGTCGCAAATTTTAAATATCCCAGGGATTGCCCTTTTCTATAGTAAATTTCTCACAAATTAATTTTTTACTGTCGCAAATTTTAAATACGCCAGGGATTGCCTTTTATAGTAAATTATTCAAAAAATAATTTTTTACTGTCGCAAATTTTAAATACGCCAGGGATTGCCTTTTCTATAGTAAATTTTGCAAAAAAATAATTTTTTTACTGTCGCAAATTTTAAATATCCCAGGGATTGCTCTTTTCTATAGTAAATTTCTCACAAATTAATTTTTTACTGTCGCAAATTTCAAATCCGCCAGGGATTGCCTTTTCTATAGTAAATTATTCAAAAAATAATTTTCTACTGTCGCAAATTTTAATTACGCCAGGGATTGCCTTTTCTATAGTAAATTATTGAAAAAATAATTTTTGACTGTCGAAAATTTTAAATATCCCAGGGATTGCCTTTCTATAGTAAATTATTCAAAAAATAATTTTATACTGTCGCAAATTTTAATTACGGCAGGGATTGCCTTTTCTATAGTAAATTATTCAAAAAATAATTTTATACTGTCGCAAATTTTAATTACGCCAGGGATTGCCTTTTCTATAGTAAATTATTCAAAAAATAATTTTTTACTATCGCAAATTTCAAATCCGACAGGGATTGGCTTTTCTATAGTTAATTATTCAAAAAATAATTTTCAAACTGTCGCAAAATTTTAATTACGCCAGGGATTGCCTTTTCTATAGTAAATTTTGCAAAAAAATAATTTTTTACTGTCGCAAATTTTAAATATCCCAGGGATTGCCTTTTCTATAGTAAATTGATTCAAAAAATAATTTTCTCTACTGTCGCAAATTTTAATTACGCCAGGGATTGCCTTTTCTATAGTAAATTATTCAAAAAATAATTTTCAACTGGCGCAAATTTTAAATATCCCAGGGATTGCCTTTTCTATAGTAAATTATTCAAAAATAATTTTCTACTGTCGCAAATTTTAATTGCGCCAGGGATTGCCTTTTCTATAGTAAATTATTCAAAAAATAATTTTCTACTGTCGCAAATTTTAATTACGCCAGGGATTGCCTTTTCTATAGTAAATTATTCAAAAAATAATTTTTTACTGTCGCAAATATCAAATCCGCCAGTAATTGCCTTTTCTATAGTAAATTATTCAAAAAAAAATTTCTACTGTCGCAAATTTTAATTACGCCAGGGATTGCCTTTTCTATAGTAAATTATTCAAAAAATAATTTTATACTGTCGCAAATTTTAAATAAGCCAGGTTTTGCCTTTTCTATAGTAAATTATTCAAAAAATAATTTTTTACTATCGCAAATTTTAATTACGCCAGGGATTGCCTTTTCTATAGTAAATTTTGCAAAAAAATAATTTTTTACTGTCGCAAATTTTAAATATCCCAGGGATTGCCTTTTCTATAGTAAATTTTTCACAAAATAATTTTCTACTGTCGCAAATTTTAAATATCCCAGGGATTGCCTTTTCTATAGTAAATTATTCAAAAAATAATTTTATACTGTCGCAAATTTCAAATCCGCCAGGGATTGCCTTTTCTATAGTAAATTATTCAAAACATAATTTTCAACTTTCGCAAATTTTAATTACGCCAGGGATTGCCTTTTCTATAGTAAATTATTCAAAAAATAATTTTTTACTGTCGCAAATTGTAATTGCGCCAGGGATTGCCTTTTCTATAGTAAATTATTCAAAAAATAATTTCTTACTGTCGCATATTTTAAATACGCCAGGGATTGCCTTTTCTATAGTAAATTATTCAAAAAATAATTTTCTACTGTCGCAAATTTTAATTGCCCCTGGGATTGCCTTTTCTATAGTAAATTATTCAAAAAATAATTTTTTACTGTCGCAAATTTTAAATACGCCAGGGATTGCCTTTTCTATAGTAAATTATTCAAAAAATTATTTTTTAATATCGCAAATTTCAAATCCGCCAGGGATTGCCTTTTCTATAGTAAATTATTCAAAAAATAATTTTCTACTGTCGCAAATTTTAATTACGCCAGGGATTGCCTTTTCTATAGTAAATTTTGCAAAAAAATAATTTTTTACTGTCGCAAATTTTAAATATCCCAGGAATTGCCTTTTCTATAGTAAATTTTTCACAAAATAATTTTCTACTGTCGCAAATTTTAAATATCCCAGGGATTGCCTTTTCTATAGTAAATTATTCAAAAAATAATTTTATACTGTCGCAAATTTCAAATCCGCCAGGGATTGCCTTTTCTATAGTAAATTATTCAAAACATAATTTTCAACTGTCGCAAATTTTAATTACGCCAGGGATTGCCTTTTCTATAGTAAATTATTCAAAAAATAATTTTTTACTGTCGCAAATTGTAATTGCGCCAGGGATTGCCTTTTCTATAGTAAATTATTCAAAAAATAATTTCTTACTGTCACATATTTTAAATACGCCAGGGATTGCCTTTTCTATAGTAAATTATTCAAAAAATAATTTTCTACTGTCGCAAATTTTAATTGCGCCTGGGATTGCCTTTTCTATAGTAAATTATTCAAAAAATAATTTTTTACTGTCGCAAATTTTAAATACGCCAGGGATTGCCTTTTCTATAGTAAATTATTCAAAAAATAATTTTTTACTATCGCAAATTTCAAATCCGCCAGGGATTGCCTTTTCTATAGTAAATTATTCAAAAAATAATTTTCTACTGTCGCAAATTTTAATTACGCCAGGGATTGCCTTTTCTATAGTAAATTTTGCAAAAAAATAATTTTCTACTACCGCAAATTTTAAATATCCCAGGGATTGCCTTTTCTATAGTAAATTATTCAAAAAATAATTTTATACTCTCGCAAATTTTAATTACGCCATGGATTGCCTTTTCTATAGTAAATTATTCAAAAAATAATTTTTTACTATCGCAAATTTCAAATCCGCCAGGGATTGCCTTTTCTATAGTAAATTATTCAAAAAATAATTTTTTACTGTCGCAAATTTTAATTACGCCAGGGATTGCCTTTTCTATAGTAAATTATTCAAAAAATAATTTTCAACTGTCGCAAATTTCAAATCCGCCAGGGATTGCCTTTTCTATAGTAAATTATTCAAAAAATAATTTTCTACTGTCGCAAATTTTAATTGCGCCAGGGATTGCCTTTTCTATAGTAAATTATTCAAAAAATATTTTTTTACTGTCGCAAATTTTAATTACGCCAGGGATTGTCTTTTCTATAGTAAATTATTCAAAAAATAATTTTCTACTGTCGCAAATTTTAATTACGCCAGGGATTGCCTTTTCTATAGTAAATTATTCAAAAAATAATTTTCAACCGTCGCAAATTTTAATTACGCCAGGGATTGCCTTTTCTTTAGTAAATTATTCATAAAATAATTTTTTACTGTCGCAAATTTCAAATCCGCCAGGGATTGCCTTTTCTATAGTAAATTATTCAAAAAATAATTTTCTACTGTCGCAAATTTTAATTGCGCCAGGGATTGCCTTTTCTATAGTAAATTATTCAAAAAATATTTTTTTACTGTCGCAAATTTTAATTACGCCAGGGATTGTCTTTTCTATAGTAAATTATTCAAAAAATAATTTTCTACTGTCGCAAATTTTAATTACGCCAGGGATTGCCTTTTCTATAGTAAATTATTCAAAAAATAATTTTCAACCGTCGCAAATTTTAATTACGCCAGGGATTGCCTTTTCTTTAGTAAATAATTCAAAAAATAATTTTCAACTGGCGCAAATTTTAAATATCCCAGGGATTGCCTTTTCTATAGTAAATTATTCAAAAAATAATTTTCTACTGTCGCAAATTTTAATTGCGCCAGGGATTGCCTTTTCTATAGTAAATTATTCAAAAAATAATTTTCTACTGTCGCAAATTTTAATTACGCCAGGGATTGCCTTTTCTATAGTAAATTATTCAAAAAATAATTTTTTACTGTCGCAAATATCAAATCCGCCAGTAATTGCCTTTTCTATAGTAAATTATTCAAAAAAAAATTTCTACTGTCGCAAATTTTAATTACGCCAGGGATTGCCTTTTCTATAGTAAATTATTCAAAAAATAATTTTATACTGTCGCAAATTTTAAATAAGCCAGGTTTTGCCTTTTCTATAGTAAATTATTCAAAAAATAATTTTTTACTATCGCAAATTTTAATTACGCCAGGGATTGCCTTTTCTATAGTAAATTTTGCAAAAAAATAATTTTTTACTGTCGCAAATTTTAAATATCCCAGGGATTGCCTTTTCTATAGTAAATTTTTCACAAAATAATTTTCTACTGTCGCAAATTTTAAATATCCCAGGGATTGCCTTTTCTATAGTAAATTATTCAAAAAATAATTTTATACTGTCGCAAATTTCAAATCCGCCAGGGATTGCCTTTTCTATAGTAAATTATTCAAAACATAATTTTCAACTTTCGCAAATTTTAATTACGCCAGGGATTGCCTTTTCTATAGTAAATTATTCAAAAAATAATTTTTTACTGTCGCAAATTGTAATTGCGCCAGGGATTGCCTTTTCTATAGTAAATTATTCAAAAAATAATTTCTTACTGTCGCATATTTTAAATACGCCAGGGATTGCCTTTTCTATAGTAAATTATTCAAAAAATAATTTTCTACTGTCGCAAATTTTAATTGCGCCTGGGATTGCCTTTTCTATAGAAAATTATTCAAAAAATAATTTTTTACTGTCGCAAATTTTAAATACGCCAGGGATTGCCTTTTCTATAGTAAATTATTCAAAAAATTATTTTTTAATATCGCAAATTTCAAATCCGCCAGGGATTGCCTTTTCTATAGTAAATTATTCAAAAAATAATTTTCTACTGTCGCAAATTTTAATTACGCCAGGGATTGCCTTTTCTATAGTAAATTTTGCAAAAAAATAATTTTTTACTGTCGCAAATTTTAAATATCCCAGGAATTGCCTTTTCTATAGTAAATTTTTCACAAAATAATTTTCTACTGTCGCAAATTTTAAATATCCCAGGGATTGCCTTTTCTATAGTAAATTATTCAAAAAATAATTTTATACTGTCGCAAATTTCAAATCCGCCAGGGATTGCCTTTTCTATAGTAAATTATTCAAAACATAATTTTCAACTGTCGCAAATTTTAATTACGCCAGGGATTGCCTTTTCTATAGTAAATTATTCAAAAAATAATTTTTTACTGTCGCAAATTGTAATTGCGCCAGGGATTGCCTTTTCTATAGTAAATTATTCAAAAAATAATTTCTTACTGTCACATATTTTAAATACGCCAGGGATTGCCTTTTCTATAGTAAATTATTCAAAAAATAATTTTCTACTGTCGCAAATTTTAATTGCGCCTGGGATTGCCTTTTCTATAGTAAATTATTCAAAAAATAATTTTTTACTGTCGCAAATTTTAAATACGCCAGGGATTGCCTTTTCTATAGTAAATTATTCAAAAAATAATTTTTTACTATCGCAAATTTCAAATCCGCCAGGGATTGCCTTTTCTATAGTAAATTATTCAAAAAATAATTTTCTACTGTCGCAAATTTTAATTACGCCAGGGATTGCCTTTTCTATAGTAAATTTTGCAAAAAAATAATTTTCTACTATCGCAAATTTTAAATATCCCAGGGATTGCCTTTTCTATAGTAAATTATTCAAAAAATAATTTTATACTCTCGCAAATTTTAATTACGCCATGGATTGCCTTTTCTATAGTAAATTATTCAAAAAATAATTTTTTACTATCGCAAATTTCAAATCCGCCAGGGATTGCCTTTTCTATAGTAAATTATTCAAAAAATAATTTTTTACTGTCGCAAATTTTAATTACGCCAGGGATTGCCTTTTCTATAGTAAATTATTCAAAAAATAATTTTCAACTGTCGCAAATTTCAAATCCGCCAGGGATTGCCTTTTCTATAGTAAATTATTCAAAAAATAATTTTCTACTGTCGCAAATTTTAATTGCGCCAGGGATTGCCTTTTCTATTGTAAATTATTCAAAAAATAATTTTTTACTGTCGCAAATTTTAATTACGCCAGGGATTGCCTTTTCTATAGTAAATTATTCAAAAAATAATTTTCAACTGTCGCAAATTTTAATTACGCCAGGGATTGCCTTTTCTATAGTAAATTTTGCAAAAAAATAATTTTTACTGTCGCAAATTTTAAATATCCCAGGGATTGCCTTTTCTATAGTAAATTATTCAAAAAATAAGTTTTTACTGTCGCAAATTTTAAATACGCCAGGGATTGCCTTTTCTATAGTAAATTATTCAAAAAATAATTTTTTACTGTCGCAAATTTTAATTACGCCAGGGATTGCCTTTTCTATAGTAAATTATTCAAAAAATAATTTTCAACTGTCGCAAATTTTAATTACGCCAGGGATTGCCTTTTCTATAGTAAATTTTGCAAAAAAAATAATTTTTCACTGTCGCAAATTTTAAATATCCCAGGGATTGCCTTTTCTATAGTAAATTATTCAAAAAATTATTTCTTACTGTCGCAAATTTTAAATCCGCCAGGGATTGCCTTTTCTATAGTAAATTATTCAAAAAATAATTTTTTACTGTCGCAAATTTTAAGTGCGCCAGGGATTGCCTTTTCTACAGTAAATTTCTCACAAAATAATTTTCTACTGTCGCAAATTTTAATTACGCCAGGGATTGCCTTTTCTATAGTAAATTATTCAAAAAATAATTTTTTACTGTCGCAAATTTTAAATATCCCAGGGATTGCCTTTTCTATAGTAAATTATTCAAAAAATAATTTTCTACTGTCGCAAATTTTAATTGCGCCAGGGATTGCCTTTTCTATAGTAAATTATTCAAAAAATAATTTTTTACTGTCGCAAATTTTAAATAGGCCAGGGATTGCCTTTTCTATAGTAAATTATTCAAAAAAGTAATTTTTTACTATCGCAAATTTCAAATCCGCCAGGGATTGCCTTTTCTATAGTAAATTATTCAAAAAATAATTTTCTACTGGCGCAAATTTTAATTACGCCAGGGATTGCCTTTTCTATAGTAAATTTTGCAAAAAAATAATTTTCTACTGTCGCAAATTTTAAATATCCCAGGGATTGCATTTTCTATAGTAAATTATTCAAAAAATAATTTTATACTGTCGCAAATTTTAATTACGCCAGGGATTGCCTTTTCTATAGTAAATTATTCAAAAAATAATTTTTTTATTATCGCAAATTTTAATTGCGCCAGGGATTGCCTTTTCTATAGTAAATTATTCAAAATATTAATTTTTTACTGTCGCAAATTTTAATTACGCCAGGGATTGCCTTTTCTATAGTAAATTATTCAAAAAATAATTTTCAACTGTCGCAAATTTCAAATCCGCCAGGGGTTGCCTTTTCTATAGTAAATTATTCAAAAAATAATTTTCTACTGTCGCAAATTTTAATTACGCCAGGGATTGCCTTTTCTATAGTAAATTATTCAAAAAATAATTTTTTACTATCGCAAATTTCAAATCCGCCAGGGATTGCTTTTTTCTATAGTAAATTTTGCAAAAAAATTATTTTCTACTGTCGCAAATTTTAAATATCCCAAGGATTGCCTTTTCTATAGTAAATTATTCAAAAAATAATTTTCAACTGTCGCAAATTTCAAATCCGCCAGGGATTGCCTTTTCTATAGTAAATTATTCAAAAAATAATTTTCTACTGTCGCAAATTTTAAGTGCGCCAGGGATTGCCTTTTCTATAGTAAATTATTCAAAAAATAATTTTTTACTGTCGCAAATTTTAAATACGCCAGGGATTGCCTTTTCTATAGTAAATTATTCAAAAAATAATTTTCAACTGTCGCAAATTTCAAATCCGCCAGGGATTGCCTTTTCTATAGTAAATTATTCAAAAATTGTTTTTTACTGTCGCAAATTTCAAATCCGTCAGGGATAGCCTTTTCTATAGTAAATTATTCAAAAAATAATTTTCTACTGTCGCAAATTTTAATTGCGCCAGGGATTGCCTTTTCTATAGTAAATTATTCAAAAAATAATTTTCTACTGTCGCAAATTTTAATTACGCCAAGGATTGCCTTTTCTATAGTAAATTTTGCAAAAAAATAATTTTCTACTGTCGCAAATTTTAAATATCCCAGGGATTGCCTTTTCTATAGTAAATTATTCAAAAAATAATTTTATACTGTCGCAAATTTTAATTACGCCAGGGATTGCCTTTTCTATAGTAAATTATTCAAAAAATAATTTTTTACTGTCGCAAATTTTAAATATCCCAGGGATTGCCTTTTCTATAGTAAATTATTCAAAAAATAATTTTCTACTGTCGCAAATTTTAATTACGTCAGGGATTGCCTTTTCTATAGTAAATTATTCAAAAAATAATTTTTTACTGTCGCAAATTTCAAATCCGCCAGGGATTGCCTTTTCTATAGTAAATTATTCAAAAAATGATTTTCTACTGTCGCAAGTTTTAATTGCGCCAGGGATTGCCTTTTCTATAGTAAATTATTCAAAAAATAATTTTCTACTGTCGCAAATTTTAATTACGCCAAGGATTGACTTTTCTATAGTAAATTTTGCAAAAAAATAATTTTCTACTGTCGCAAATTTTAAATATCCCAGGGATTGCATTTTCTATAGTAAATTATTCAAAATATTAATTTTTTACTGTCGCAAATTTTAATTACGCCAGGGATTGCCTTTTCTATAGTAAATTATTCAAAAAATAATTTTCAACTGTCGCAAATTTCAAATCCGCCAGGGGTTGCCTTTTCTATAGTAAATTATTCAAAAAATAATTTTCTACTGTCGCAAATTTTAATTACGCCAGGGATTGCCTTTTCTATAGTAAATTATTCAAAAAATAATTTTTTACTATCGCAAATTTCAAATCCGCCAGGGATTGCCTTTTCTCTAGTAAATTTTGCAAAAAAATAATTTTCTACTGTCGCAAATTTTAAATATCCCAAGGATTGCCTTTTCTATAGTAAATTATTCAAAAAATAATTTTCAACTGTCGCAAATTTCAAATCCGCCAGGGATTGCCTTTTCTATAGTAAATTATTCAAAAAATAATTTTCTACTGTCGCAAATTTTAAGTGCGCCAGGGATTGCCTTTTCTATAGTAAATTATTCAAAAAATAATTTTTTACTGTCGCAAATTTTAAATACGCCAGGGATTGCCTTTTCTATAGTAAATTATTCAAAAAATAATTTTCAACTGTCGCAAATTTCAAATCCGCCAGGGATTGCCTTTTCTATAGTAAATTATTCAAAAATTGTTTTTTACTGTCGCAAATTTCAAATCCGTCAGGGATAGCCTTTTCTATAGTAAATTATTCAAAAAATAATTTTCTACTGGCGCAAATTTTAATTTCGCCAGGGATTGCCTTTTCTATAGTAAATTATTCAAAAAATAATTTTCTACTGTCGCAAATTTTAATTACGCCAAGGATTGCCTTTTCTATAGTAAATTTTGCAAAAAAATAATTTTCTACTGTCGCAAATTTTAAATATCCCAGGGATTGCCTTTTCTATAGTAAATTATTCAAAAAATAATTTTATACTGTCGCAAATTTTAATTACGCCAGGGATTGCCTTTTCTATAGTAAATTATTCAAAAAATAATTTTTTACTGTCGCAAATTTTAAATATCCCAGGGATTGCCTTTTCTATAGTAAATTATTCAAAAAATAATTTTCTACTGTCGCAAATTTTAATTACGCCAGGGATTGCCTTTTCTATAGTAAATTATTCAAAAAAATAATTTTTTACTGTCGCAAATTTCAAATCCGCCAGGGATTGCCTTTTCTATAGTAAATTATTCAAAAAATGATTTTCTACTGTCGCAAATTTTAATTGCGCCAGGGATTGCCTTTCTATAGTAAATTATTCAAAAATATTTTTCTACTGTCGCAAATTTTAATTACGCCAAGGATTGCCTTTTCTATAGTAAATTTTGCAAAAAAATAATTTTCTACTGTCGCAAATTTTAAATATCCTAGAGATTGCCTTTTCTATAGTAAATTATTCAAAAAATAATTTTATACTGTCGCAAATTTTATTTGCGCCAGGGATTGCCTTTTCTATAGTAAATTATTCAAAATATTAATTTTTTACTGTCGCAAATTTTAATTACGCCAGGGATTGCCTTTTCTATAGTAAATTATTCAAAAAATAATTTTCAACTGTCGCAAATTTCAAATCCGCCAGGGATTGCGTTTTCTATAGTAAATTATTCAAAATATTAATTTTTTACTGTCGCAAATTTTAATTGCGCCAGGGATTGCCTTTTCTATAGTAAAATATTCAAAAAATAATTTTCTACTGTCGCAAATTTTAATTACGCCAGGGATTGCCTTTTCTATAGTAAATTATTCAAAAATAATTTTTTACTATCGCAAATTTCAAATCCGCCAGGGATTGCCTTTTCTATAGTAAATTATTCAAAAAATAATTTTCTACTGTCGCAAATTTTAATTACGCCAGGGATTGCCTTTTCTATAGTAAATTATTCAAAAAATTATTTTCTACTGTCGCAAATTTTAATTACGCCAGGGATTGCCTTTTCTATAGTAAATTATTCAAAAAATAATTTTTTACAGTCGCAAATTTCAAATCCGCCAGGGATTGCCTTTTCTATAGTAAATTATTCAAAAAATAATTTTTTACTATCGCAAATTTCAAATCCGCCAGGGATTGCCTTTTCTATAGTAAATTATTCAAAAAATAATTTTCTACTGTCGCAAATTTTAATTACGCCAGGGATTGCCTTTTCTATAGTAAATTATTCAAAAAATAATTTTTTACAGTCGCAAATTTCAAATCCGCCAGGGATTGACTTTTCTATAGTAAATTATTCAAAAAATAATTTTCTACTGTCGCAAATTTTAATTACGCCAGGGATTGCCTTTTCTATAGTAAATTATTCAAAAAATAATTTTCTACTGTCGCAAATTTTAATTGCGCCAGGGATTGCCTTTTCTATAGTAAATTATTCAAAAAATAATTTTCTACATTCGCAAATTTTAATTACGCCAAGGATTGCCTTTTCTATAGTAAATTTTGCAAAAAAAATAATTTTCTACTGTCGCAAATTTTAAATATCCCAGGGATTGCCTTTTCTATAGTAAATTATTCAAAAAATAATTTTATACTGTCGCATATTTTAATTGCGCCAGGGATTGCCTTTTCTATAGTAAATTATTCAAAAAATAATTTTCTATTGTCGCAAATTTTAATCACGCCAAGGATTGCCGTTTCTATAGTAAATTTTGCAAAAAAATAATTTTCTACTGTCGCAAATTTTAAATATCCCAGGGATTGCCTTTTCTATAGTAAATTATTCAAAAAATAATTTTTTACAGTCGCAAATTTCAAATCCGCCAGGGATTGCCTTTTCTATAGTAAATTATTCAAAAAATAATTTTCTACCGTCGCAAATTTTAATTGCGCCAGGGATTGCCTTTTCTATAGTAAATTATTCAAAATATTAATTTTTTACTGTCGCAAATTTTAATTACGCCAGGGATTGCCTTTTCTATAGTAAATTATTCAAAAAATAATTTTCAACTGTCGCAAATTTCAAATCCGCCAGGGATTGCCTTTTCTATAGTAAATTATTCAAAAAATAATTTTCTACTGTCGCAAATTTTAATTACGCCAGGGATTGCCTTTTCTATAGTAAATTATTCAAAAAATAATTTTTTACTGTCGCAAATTTTAAATACGCCAGGGATTGCTTTTCTATAGTAAATTTTGCAAAAAAATAATTTTTTACTGTCGCAAATTTTAAATATCCCAGGGATTGCCTTTTCTATAGTAAATTTCTCACAAATTAATTTTTTACTGTCGCAAATTTCAAATCCGCCAGGGATTGCCTTTTCTATAGTAAATTATTCAAAAAATAATTTTCTACTATCGCAAATTTTAAATATCCCAGGGATTGCCTTTTCTATAGTAAATTTCTCACAAATTAATTTTTTACTGTCGCAAATTTTAAATACGCCAGGGATTGCCTTTTCTATAGTAAATTATTCAAAAATATTTTTTTACTGTCGCAAATTTTAATTACGCCAGGGATTGCCTTTTCTATAGTAAATTATTCAAAAAATATTTTTTACTGTCGCAAATTTTAAGTACGCCAGGGATTGCCTTTTCTATAGTAAATTATTCAAAAAATAATTTTCTACTGTCGCAAATTTTAATTACGCCAGGGATTGCCTTTTCTATAGTAAATTATTCAAAAAATAATTTTTTACTATCGCAAATTTCAAATCCGCCAGGGATTGCCTTTTCTATAGTAAATTATTCAAAAAATAATTTTCTACTGTCGCAAATTTTAATTTCGCCAGGGATTGCCTTTTCTATAGTAAATTTTGCAAAAAAAATAATTTTTTACTGTCGCAAATTTTAAATATCCCAGGGATTGCCTTTTCTATAGTAAATTTTGCAAAAAAATAATTTTCAACTGTCGCAAATTTCAAATCCGCCAGGGATTGCCTTTTCTATAGTAAATTATTCAAAAAATAATTTTCTACTGTCGCAAATTTTAATTACGCCAGGGATTGCCTTTTCTATAGTAAATTATTCAAAAAATTATTTTCTACTGTCGCAAATTTTAATTGCGCCAGGGATTGCCTTTTCTACAGTAAATTATTCAAAAAATAATTTTCTACTGTCGCAAATTTTAATTACGCCAGGGATTGCCCTTTCTATAGTAAATTTTCCAAAAAATAATTTTTTACTGTCGCAAATTTTAAATACGCCAGGGATTGCCTTTTCTACAGTAAATTTTTCAAAATATTAATTTTTACTGTCGCAAATTTTAAATACGCCAGGTATTGCCTTTTCTATAGTAAATTATTCAAAAAATAATTTTTTACTGTCGCAAATTTCAAATCCGCCAGGGATTGCCTTTTCTATAGTAAATTATTCAAAAAATAATTTTCAACTGTCGCAAATTTTATTTACGCCAGGGATTGCCTTTTCTATAGTAAATTATTCAAAAAATAATTTTCTACTGTCGCAAATTTTAATTACGCCAGGGATTGCCTTTTCTATAGTAAATTATTCAAAAAATAATTTTCTACTGTCGCAAATTTTAATTGCGCCAGCGATTGCCTTTTCTATAGTAAATTATTCAAAAAATAATTTTTTACTGTCGCAAATTTTAAATACGCCAGGGATTGCCTTTTCTATAGTAAATTATTCAAAAAAGTAATTTTTTACTATCGCAAATTTCAAATCCGCCAGGGATTGCCTTTTCTATAGTAAATTATTCAAAAAATAATTTTCTACTGGCGCAAATTTTAATTACGCCAGGGATTGCCTTTTCTATAGTAAATTTTCAAAAAATAATTTTCTACTGTCGCAAATTTTAAATATCCCAGGGATTGCATTTTCTATAGTAAATTATTCAAAAAATAATTTTATACTGTCGCAAATTTTAATTACGCCAGGGATTGCCTTTTCTATAGTAAATTATTCAAAAAATAATTTTTTTATTATCGCAAATTTTAATTGCGCCAGGGATTGCCTTTTCTATAGTAAATTATTCAAAATATTAATTTTTTACTGTCGCAAATTTTAATTACGCCAGGGATTGCCTTTTCTATAGTAAATTATTCAAAAAAAAATTTTCAACTGTCGCAAATTTCAAATCCGCCAGGGGTTGCCTTTTCTATAGTAAATTATTCAAAAAATAATTTTCTACTGTCGCAAATTTTAATTACGCCAGGGATTGCCTTTTCTATAGTAAATTATTCAAAAAATAATTTTTTACTATCGCAAATTTCAAATCCGCCAGGGATTGCCTTTTCTATAGTAAATTTTGCAAAAAAATTATTTTCTACTGTCGCAAATTTTAAATATCCCAAGGATTGCCTTTTCTATAGTAAATTATTCAAAAAATAATTTTCAACTGTCGCAAATTTCAAATCCGCCAGGGATTGCCTTTTCTATAGTAAATTATTCAAAAAATAATTTTCTACTGTCGCAAATTTTAAGTGCGCCAGGGATTGCCTTTTCTATAGTAAATTATTCAAAAAATAATTTTTTACTGTCGCAAATTTTAAATACGCCAGGGATTGCCTTTTCTATAGTAAATTATTCAAAAAATAATTTTCAACTGTCGCAAATTTCAAATCCGCCAGGGATTGCCTTTTCTATAGTAAATTATTCAAAAATTGTTTTTTACTGTCGCAAATTTCAAATCCGTCAGGGATAGCCTTTTCTATAGTAAATTATTCAAAAAATAATTTTCTACTGTCGCAAATTTTAATTGCGCCAGGGATTGCCTTTTCTATAGTAAATTATTCAAAAAATAATTTTCTACTGTCGCAAATTTTAATTACGCCAAGGATTGCCTTTTCTATAGTAAATTTTGCAAAAAAATAATTTTCTACTGTCGCAAATTTTAAATATCCCAGGGATTGCCTTTTCTATAGTAAATTATTCAAAAAATAATTTTATACTGTCGCAAATTTTAATTACGCCAGGGATTGCCTTTTCTATAGTAAATTATTCAAAAAATAATTTTTTACTGTCGCAAATTTTAAATATCCCAGGGATTGCCTTTTCTATAGTAAATTATTCAAAAAATAATTTTCTACTGTCGCAAATTTTAATTACGCCAGGGATTGCCTTTTCTATAGTAAATTATTCAAAAAATAATTTTTTACTGTCGCAAATTTCAAATCCGCCAGGGATTGCCTTTTCTATAGTAAATTATTCAAAAAATGATTTTCTACTGTCGCAAATTTTAATTGCGCCAGGGATTGCCTTTTCTATAGTAAATTATTCAAAAAATAATTTTCTACTGTCGCAAATTTTAATTACGCCAAGGATTGACTTTTCTATAGTAAATTTTGCAAAAAAATAATTTTCTACTGTCGCAAATTTTAAATATCCCAGGGATTGCATTTTCTATAGTAAATTATTCAAAATATTAATTTTTTACTGTCGCAAATTTTAATTACGCCAGGGATTGCCTTTTCTATAGTAAATTATTCAAAAAATAATTTTCAACTGTCGCAAATTTCAAATCCGCCAGGGGTTGCCTTTTCTATAGTAAATTATTCAAAAAATAATTTTCTACTGTCGCAAATTTTAATTACGCCAGGGATTGCCTTTTCTATAGTAAATTATTCAAAAAATAATTTTTTACTATCGCAAATTTCAAATCCGCCAGGGATTGCCTTTTCTCTAGTAAATTTTGCAAAAAAATAATTTTCTACTGTCGCAAATTTTAAATATCCCAAGGATTGCCTTTTCTATAGTAAATTATTCAAAAAATAATTTTCAACTGTCGCAAATTTCAAATCCGCCAGGGATTGCCTTTTCTATAGTAAATTATTCAAAAAATAATTTTCTACTGTCGCAAATTTTAAGTGCGCCAGGGATTGCCTTTTCTATAGTAAATTATTCAAAAAATAATTTTTTACTGTCGCAAATTTTAAATACGCCAGGGATTGCCTTTTCTATAGTAAATTATTCAAAAAATAATTTTCAACTGTCGCAAATTTCAAATCCGCCAGGGATTGCCTTTTCTATAGTAAATTATTCAAAAATTGTTTTTTACTGTCGCAAATTTCAAATCCGTCAGGGATAGCCTTTTCTATAGTAAATTATTCAAAAAATAATTTTCTACTGTCGCAAATTTTAATTTCGCCAGGGATTGCCTTTTCTATAGTAAATTATTCAAAAAATAATTTTCTACTGTCGCAAATTTTAATTACGCCAAGGATTGCCTTTTCTATAGTAAATTTTGCAAAAAAATAATTTTCTACTGTCGCAAATTTTAAATATCCCAGGGATTGCCTTTTCTATAGTAAATTATTCAAAAAATAATTTTATACTGTCGCAAATTTTAATTACGCCAGGGATTGCCTTTTCTATAGTAAATTATTCAAAAAATAATTTTTTACTGTCGCAAATTTTAAATATCCCAGGGATTGCCTTTTCTATAGTAAATTATTCAAAAAATAATTTTCTACTGTCGCAAATTTTAATTACGCCAGGGATTGCCTTTTCTATAGTAAATTATTCAAAAAATAATTTTTTACTGTCGCAAATTTCAAATCCGCCAGGGATTGCCTTTTCTATAGTAAATTATTCAAAAAATGATTTTCTACTGTCGCAAATTTTAATTGCGCCAGGGATTGCCTTTTCTATAGTAAATTATTCAAAAAATATTTTTCTACTGTCGCAAATTTTAATTACGCCAAGGATTGCTTTTCTATAGTAAATTTTGCAAAAAAATAATTTTCTACTGTCGCAAATTTTAAATATCCTAGAGATTGCCTTTTCTATAGTAAATTATTCAAAAAATAATTTTATACTGTCGCAAATTTTATTTGCGCCAGGGATTGCCTTTTCTATAGTAAATTATTCAAAATATTAATTTTTTACTGTCGCAAATTTTAATTACGCCAGGGATTGCCTTTTCTATAGTAAATTATTCAAAAAATAATTTTCAACTGTCGCAAATTTCAAATCCGCCAGGGATTGCGTTTTCTATAGTAAATTATTCAAAATATTAATTTTTTACTGTCGCAAATTTTAATTGCGCCAGGGATTGCCTTTTCTATAGTAAAATATTCAAAAAATAATTTTCTACTGTCGCAAATTTTAATTACGCCAGGGATTGCCTTTTCTATAGTAAATTATTCAAAAAATAATTTTTTACTATCGCAAATTTCAAATCCGCCAGGGATTGCCTTTTCTATAGTAAATTATTCAAAAAATAATTTTCTACTGTCGCAAATTTTAATTACGCCAGGGATTGCCTTTTCTATAGTAAATTATTCAAAAAATTATTTTCTACTGTCGCAAATTTTAATTACGCCAGGGATTGCCTTTTCTATAGTAAATTATTCAAAAAATAATTTTTTACAGTCGCAAATTTCAAATCCGCCAGGGATTGCCTTTTCTATAGTAAATTATTCAAAAAATAATTTTTTACTATCGCAAATTTCAAATCCGCCAGGGATTGCCTTTTCTATAGTAAATTATTCAAAAAATAATTTTCTACTGTCGCAAATTTTAATTACGCCAGGGATTGCCTTTTCTATAGTAAATTATTCAAAAAATAATTTTTTACAGTCGCAAATTTCAAATCCGCCAGGGATTGACTTTTCTATAGTAAATTATTCAAAAAATAATTTTCTACTGTCGCAAATTTTAATTACGCCAGGGATTGCCTTTTCTATAGTAAATTATTCAAAAAATAATTTTCTACTGTCGCAAATTTTAATTGCGCCAGGGATTGCCTTTTCTATAGTAAATTATTCAAAAAATAATTTTCTACATTCGCAAATTTTAATTACGCCAAGGATTGCCTTTTCTATAGTAAATTTTGCAAAAAAATAATTTTCTACTGTCGCAAATTTTAAATATCCCAGGGATTGCCTTTTCTATAGTAAATTATTCAAAAAATAATTTTATACTGTCGCATATTTTAATTGCGCCAGGGATTGCCTTTTCTATAGTAAATTATTCAAAAAATAATTTTCTATTGTCGCAAATTTTAATCACGCCAAGGATTGCCTTTTCTATAGTAAATTTTGCAAAAAAATAATTTTCTACTGTCGCAAATTTTAAATATCCCAGGGATTGCCTTTTCTATAGTAAATTATTCAAAAAATAATTTTTTACAGTCGCAAATTTCAAATCCGCCAGGGATTGCCTTTTCTATAGTAAATTATTCAAAAAATAATTTTCTACCGTCGCAAATTTTAATTGCGCCAGGGATTGCCTTTTCTATAGTAAATTATTCAAAATATTAATTTTTTACTGTCGCAAATTTTAATTACGCCAGGGATTGCCTTTTCTATAGTAAATTATTCAAAAAATAATTTTCAACTGTCGCAAATTTCAAATCCGCCAGGGATTGCCTTTTCTATAGTAAATTATTCAAAAAATAATTTTCTACTGTCGCAAATTTTAATTACGCCAGGGATTGCCTTTTCTATAGTAAATTATTCAAAAAATAATTTTTTACTGTCGCAAATTTTAAATACGCCAGGGATTGCTTTTCTATAGTAAATTTTGCAAAAAAATAATTTTTTACTGTCGCAAATTTTAAATATCCCAGGGATTGCCTTTTCTATAGTAAATTTCTCACAAATTAATTTTTTACTGTCGCAAATTTCAAATCCGCCAGGGATTGCCTTTTCTATAGTAAATTATTCAAAAAATAATTTTCTACTGTCGCAAATTTTAAATATCCCAGGGATTGCCTTTTCTATAGCAAATTTCTCACAAATTAATTTTTTACTGTCGCAAATTTTAAGTACGCCAGGGATTGCCTTTTCTATAGTAAATTATTCAAAAAATATTTTTTTACTGTCGCAAATTTTAATTACGCCAGGGATTGCCTTTTCTATAGTAAATTATTCAAAAAATATTTTTTACTGTCGCAAATTTTAAGTACGCCAGGGATTGCCTTTTCTATAGTAAATTATTCAAAAAATAATTTTCTACTGTCGCAAATTTTAATTACGCCAGGGATTGCCTTTTCTATAGTAAATTATTCAAAAAATAATTTTTTACTATCGCAAATTTCAAATCCGCCAGGGATTGCCTTTTCTATAGTAAATTATTCAAAAAATAATTTTCTACTGTCGCAAATTTTAATTACGCCAGGGATTGCCTTTTCTATAGTAAATTTTGCAAAAAATAATTTTCTACTGTCGCAAATTTTAATTACACCAGGGATTGCCTTTTCTATAGTAAATTATTCAAAAAATAATTTTTTTCTGTCGCAAATTTTAAATACGCCAGGGATTGCCTTTTCTATAGTAAATTTTGCAAAAAAAAAATTTTTTACTGTCGCAAATTTTAAATATCCCAGGGATTGCCTTTTCTATAGTAAATTTCTCACAGATTAATTTTTTACTGTCGCAAATTTCAAATCCGCCAGGGATTGCCTTTTCTATAGTATATTATTCAAAAAATAATTTTCTAATGTCGCAAATTTTAATTACTCCAGGGATTGCCTTTTCTATAGTAAATTATTCAAAAAATAATTTTATACTGTCGCAAATTTTAAGTGCGCCAGGGATTGCCTTTTCTATAGTAAATTATTCAAAAAATAATTTTTTACTGTCGCAAATTTTAAGTGCGCCAGGGATTGCCTTTTCTGCAGTAAATTTCTCACAAAATAATTTTCTACTGTCGCAAATTTTAGTTACGCCAGGGATTGCCTTTTCTATAGTAAATTATTCAAAAAATAATTTTCAACTTTCGCAAATTTCAAATCCGCCAGGGATTGCCTTTTCTATAGTAAATTATTCAAAAAATAATTTTCTACTGTCGCAAATTTTAATTACGCCAGGGATTGCCTTTTCTGTAGTAAATTTTGCAAAAAATAATTTTTTACTGTCGCAAATTTTAAATATCCCAGGGATTGCCTTTTATATAGTAAATTTCTCACAAATTAATTTTTTACTGTCGCAAATTTTAAATACGCCAGGGATTGCCTTTTCTATAGTAAATTATTCAAAAAATAATTTTTTACTGTCGCAAATTTTAAAAACGCCAGGGATTGCCTTTTCTGTAGTAAATTTTGCAAAAAATAATTTTTTACTGTCGCAAATTTTAAATATCCCAGGGATTGCCTTTTATATAGTAAATTTCTCACAAATTAATTTTTTACTGTCGCAAATTTGAAATACGCCAGGGATTGCCTTTTCTATAGTAAATTATTCAAAAAATAATTTTTTACTGTCGCAAATTTTAATTACGCCAGGGATTGCCTTTTCTATAGTAAATTATTCAAAAAATAATTTTTTACTGTCGAAAATTTTAAATATCCCAGGGATTGCCTTTTCTATAGTAAATTATTCAAAAAATAATTTTTTACCGTCGCAAATTTTAATTACGGCAGGGATTGCCTTTTCTATAGTAAATTATTCAAAAAATAATTTTATACTGTCGCAAATTTTAATTACGCCAGGGATTGCCTTTTCTATAGTAAATTATTCAAAAAATAATTTTTTACTATCGCAAATTTCAAATCCGCCAGGGATTGCCTTTTCTATAGTAAATTATTCAAAAAATAATTTTCTACTGTCGCAAATTTTAATTACGCCAGGGATTGCCTTTTCTATAGTAAATTTTGCAAAAAAATAATTTTCAACTGTCGCAAATTTTAAATATCCCAGGGATTGCCTTTTCTATAGTAAATTTCTCACAAATTAATTTTTTACTGTCGCAAATTTTAAATACGCCAGGGATTGCCTTTTCTATAGTAAATTATTCAAAAAATATTTTTTTACTGTCGCAAATTTTAATTACGCCAGGGATTGCCTTTTCTATAGTAAATTATTCAAAAAATATTTTTTACTGTCGCAAATTTTAAGTATGCCAGGGGTTGCCTTTTCTATAGTAAATTATTCAAAAAATAATTTTCTACTGTCGCAAATTTTAATTACGCCAGGGATTGCCTTTTCTATAGTAAATTATTCAAAAAATAATTTTCTACTTTCGCAAATTTTAATTGCGCCAGGTATTGCCTTTTCTATAGTAAATTATTCAAAAAATAATTTTTTACTGTCGCAAATTTTAATTACGCCAGGGATTGCCTTTTCTATAGTAAATTATTCAAAAAATAATTTCAACTGTCGCAAATTTCAAATCCGCCAGGGATTGCCTTTTCTATAGTAAATTATTCAAAAAATAATTTTCTACTGTCGCAAATTTTAATTGCGCCAGGGATTGCCTTTTCTATAGTAAATTTTGCAAAAAAAATAATTTTTTACTGTCGCAAATTTTAAATATCCCAGGCATTGCCTTTTCTATAGTAAATTTTGCAAAAAAAATAATTTTCAACTGTCGCAAATTTTAATTACGCCAGGGATTGCCTTTTCTATAGCAAATTTTGCAAAAAATAATTTTCTACTGTCGCAAATTTTAATTACGCCAGGGATTGCCTTTTCTATAGTAAATTATTCAAAAAATATTTTTTTACTATCGCAAATTTTAATTGCGCCAGGGATTGCCTTTTCTATAGTAAATTATTCAAAATATTAATTTTTTACTGTCGCAAATTTTAATTACGCCAGGGATTGCCTTTTCTATAGTAAATTATTCAAAAAATAATTTTTTACTGTCGCAAATTTTAATTACGCCACGGATTGCCTTTTCTATAGTAAATTTTGCAAAAAAATAATTTTTTACTGTCGCAAATTTTAAATATCCCAGGGATTGCCTTTTCTATAGTAAATTTCTCACAAATTAATTTTTTACTGTCGAAAATTTTAAATATCCCAGGGATTGCCTTTTCTATAGTAAATTATTCAAAAAATAATTTTTTACTGTCGCAAATTTTAATTTCGGCAGGGATTGCCTCTTCTATAGTAAATTATTCAAAAAATAATTTTATACTGTCGCAAATTTTAATTACGCAGGGATTGCCTTTTCTATAGTAAATTATTCAAAAAATAATTTTCTACTGTCGCAAATTTTAATTACGCCAGGGATTGCCTTTTCTATAGTAAATTATTCAAAAAATAATTTTCAACTGTCGCAAATTTTAATTACGCCAGGGATTGCCTTTTCTATAGTAAATTATTCAAAAAATAATTTTCTAATGTCGCAAATTTTAATTACGCCAGGGATTGCCTTTTCTATAGTAAATTATTCAAAAAATAATTTTATACTGTCGCAAATTTTAAGTGCGCCAGGGATTGCCTTTTCTATAGTAAATTATTCAAAAAATAATTTTTTACTGTCGCAAATTTTAAATACGCCAGGGATTGCCTTTTCTATAGTAAATTTTGAAAAAAAATAATTTTTTACTGTCGCAAATTTTAAATATCCCAGGGATTGCCATTTCTATAGTAAATTTCTCACAAATTATTTTTTTACTGTCGCAAATTTCAAATCCGCCAGGGATTGCCTTTTCTATAGTAAATTATTCAAAAGATAATTTTCTACTGTCGCAAATTTTAATTACGCCAGGGATTGCCTTTTCTATAGTAAATTATTCAAAAAATAATTTTCAACTGTTGCAAATTTTTAATTACGCCAGGGATTGCCTATTCTATAGTAAATTATTCAAAAAATAATTTTTTACTGTCGCAAATTTCAAATCCGCCAGGGATTTGCCTTTTCTATAGTAAATTTCTCACAAATTAATTTTTTACTGTCGAAAATTTTAAATATCCCAGGGATTGCCTTTTCTATAGTAAATTATTCAAAAAATAATTTTTTACTGTCGCAAATTTTAATTTCGGCAGGGATTGCCTTTTCTATAGTAAATTATTCAAAAAATAATTTTATACTGTCGCAAATTTTAATTACGCCAGGGATTGCCTTTTCTATAGTAAATTATTCAAAAAATAATTTTCTACTGTCGCAAATTTTAATTACGCCAGGGATTGCCTTTTCTATAGTAAATTATTCAAAAAATAATTTTCAACTGTCGCAAATTTTAATTACGCCAGGGATTGCCTTTTCTATAGTAAATTATTCAAAAAATAATTTTCTAATGTCGCAAATTTTAATTACGCCAGGGATTGCCTTTTCTATAGTAAATTATTCAAAAAATAATTTTATACTGTCGCAAATTTTAAGTGCGCCAGGGATTGCCTTTTCTATAGTAAATTATTCAAAAAATAATTTTTTACTGTCGCAAATTTTAAATACGCCAGGGATTGCCTTTTCTATAGTAAATTTTGAAAAAAAATAATTTTTTACTGTCGCAAATTTTAAATATCCCAGGGATTGCCATTTCTATAGTAAATTTCTCACAAATTATTTTTTTACTGTCGCAAATTTCAAATCCGCCAGGGATTGCCTTTTCTATAGTAAATTATTCAAAAGATAATTTTCTACTGTCGCAAATTTTAATTACGCCAGGGATTGCCTTTTCTATAGTAAATTATTCAAAAAATAATTTTCAACTGTTGCAAATTTTAATTACGCCAGGGATTGCCTATTCTATAGTAAATTATTCAAAAAATAATTTTTTACTGTCGCAAATTTCAAATCCGCCAGGGATTGCCTTTTCTATAGTAAATTATTCAAAAAATAATTTTCTAATGTCGCAAATTTTAATTACGCCAGGGATTGCCTTTTCTATAGTAAATTATTCAAAAAATAATTTTAAACTGTCGCAAATTTTAAGTGCGCCAGGGATTGCCTTTTCTATAGTAAATTATTCAAAAAATAATTTTTTACTGTCGCAAATTTTAAATACGCCAGGGATTGCCTTTTCTATAGTAAATTTTGCAAAAAAATAATTTTTTACTGTCGCAAATTTTAAATATCCCAGGGATTGCCATTTCTATAGTAAATTTCTCACAAATTATTTTTTTACTGTCGCAAATTTCAAATCCGCCAGGGATTGCCTTTTCTATAGTAAATTATTCAAAAAATAATTTTCTACTGTCGCAAATTTTAATTACGCCAGGGATTGCCTTTTCTATAGTAAATTATTCAAAAAATAATTTTCAATTGTCGCAAATTTTTAATTACGCCAGGGATTGCCTTTTCTATAGTAAATTATTCAAAAAATAATTTTTTACTGTCGCAAATTTCAAATCCGCCAGGGATTGCCTTTTCTATAGTAAATTATTCAAAAAATAATTTTCTACTGTCGCAAATTTTAATTACGCCAGGGATTGCCTTTTCTATAGTAAATTATTCAAAAAATAATTTTCAACTTTCGCAAATTTCAAATCCGCCAGGGATTGCCTTTTCTATAGTAAATTATTCAAAAAATAATTTTCTACTGTCGCAAATTTTAATTACGCCAGGGATTGCCTTTTCTGTAGTAAATTTTGCAAAAAATAATTTTTTTACTGTCGCAAATTTTAAATATCCCAGGGATTGCCTTTTATATAGTAAATTTCTCACAAATTAATTTTTTACTGTCGCAAATTTTAAATACGCCAGGGATTGCCTTTTCTATAGTAAATTATTCAAAAAATAATTTTTTACTGTCGCAAATTTTAAATACGCCAGGGATTGCCTTTTCTATAGTAAATTTTGCAAAAAAATAATTTTTTACTGTCGCAAATTTTAAATATCCCAGGGGATTGCCTTTTCTATAGTAAATTTCTCACAAATTAATTTTTTACTGTCGCAAATTTCAAATCCGCCAGGGATTGCCTTTTCTATAGTAAATTATTCAAAAAATAATTTTCTACTGTCGCAAATTTTAATTACGCCAGGGATTGCCTTTTCTATAGTAAATTTTGCAAAAAAATAATTTTCTACTGTCGCAAATTTTAAATATCCCAGGGATTGCCTTTTCTATAGTAAATTTCTCACAAATTAATTTTTTTACTGTCGCAAATTTTAAATACGCCAGGGATTGCCTTTTCTATAGTAAATTATTCAAAAAATATTTTTTTACTGTCGCAAATTTTAATTATGCAGGGATTGCCTTTTCTATAGTAAATTATTCAAAAAATAATTTTTTACTGTCGCAAATTTTAAGTACGCCAGGGATTGCCTTTTCTATAGTAAATTATTCAAAAAATAATTTTCTACTGTCGCAAATTTTAATTACGCCAGGGATTGCCTTTTCTATAGTAAATTATTCAAAAAATAATTTTCTACTGTCGCAAATTTTAATTGCGCCAGGGATTGCCTTTTCTATAGTAAATTTTGCAAAAAATAATTTTTTACTGTCGCAAATTTTAAATATCCCAGGGATTGCCTTTTCTATAGTAAATTTCTCAAAAATTAATTATTTACTGTCGCAAATTTTAAATACGCCAGGGATTGTCTTTTCTATAGTAAATTATTCAAAAAATAATTTTTTACTGTCGCAAATTTTAAATACGCCAGGGATTGCCTTTTCTATAGTAAATTTTGCAAAAAAATAATTTTTTACTGTCGCAAATTTTAAATATCCCAGGGATTGCCTTTTCTATAGTAAATTTCTCACAAATTAATTTTTTACTCTCGCAAATTTCAAATCCGCCAGGGATTGCCTTTTCTATAGTAAATTATTCAAAAAATAATTTTCTACTGTCGCAAATTTTAATTACGCCAGGGATTGCCTTTTCTATAGTAAATTATTCAAAAATAATTTTTTACTGTCGAAAATTTTAAATATCCCAGGGATTGCCTTTTCTATAGTAAATTATTCAAAAAATAATTTTATACTGTCGCAAATTTTAATTACGGCAGGGATTGCCTTTTCTATAGTAAATTATTCAAAAAATAATTTTATACTGTCGCAAATTTTAATTACGCCAGGGATTGCCTTTTCTATAGTAAATTATTCAAAAAATAATTTTTTACTATCGCAAATTTCAAATCCGCCAGGGATTGCCTTTTCTATAGTTAATTATTCAAAAAATAATTTTCAACTGTCGCAAATTTTAATTACGCCAGGGATTGCCTTTTCTATAGTAAATTTTGCAAAAAAATAATTTTTTACTGTCGCAAATTTTAAATATCCCAGGGATTGCCTTTTCTATAGTAAATTATTCAAAAAATAATTTTTTACTGTCGCAAATTTTAAATACGCCAGGGATTGCCTTTTCTATAGTAAATTATTCAAAAAATAATTTTCTACTGTCGCAAATTTTAAATACGCCAGGGATTGCCTTTTCTACAGTAAATTTTTCAAAAAATAATTTTATACTGTCGCAAATCTTAATTACGCCAGGGATTGCCTTTTCTATAGTAAATTATTCAAAAAATAATTTTTTACTATCGCAAATTTCAAATCCGCCAGGGATTGCCTTTTCTATAGTTAATTATTCAAAAAATAATTTTCAACTGTCGCAAATTTTAATTACGCCAGGGATTGCCTCTTCTATAGTAAATTATTCAAAAAATAATTTTCTACTGTCGCAAATTTTAATTACGCCAGGGATTGCCTTTTCTATAGTAAATTATTCAAAAAATAATTTGCAACTGTCGCAAATTTTAATTACGCCAGGGATTGCCTTTTCTATAGTAAATTATTCAAAAAATAATTTTTTACTGTCGCAAATTTCAAATCCGCCAGGGATTGCCTTTTCTATAGTAAATTATTCAAAAAATAATTTTTTATTGTCGCAAATTTTAAATACGCCAGGGATTGCCTTTTCTATAGTAAATTTTGCAAAAAAATAATTTTTTACTGTCGCAAATTTTAAATATCCCAGGGATTGCCTTTTCTATAGTAAATTTCTCACAAATTAATTTTTTACTGTCGAAAATTTCAAATCCGCCAGGGATTGCCTTTTCTATAGTAAATTATTCAAAAAATAATTTTCTACTGTCGCAAATTTTAATTACGCCAGGGATTGCCTTTTCTATAGTAAATTATTCAAAAAATAATTTTTTACTGTCGAAAATTTTAAATATCCCAGGGATTGCCTTTTCTATAGTAAATTATTCAAAAAATAATTTTCTACTGTCGCAAATTTTAATTACGCCAGGGATTGCCTTTTCTATAGTAAATTATTCAAAAAATAATTTTTTACTGTCGAAAATTTTAAATATCCCAGGGATTGCCTTTTCTATAGTAAATTAGCCAAAAAATAATTTTATACTGTCGCAAATTTTAATGACGGCAGGGATTGCCTTTTCTATAGTAAATTATTCAAAAAATAATTTTCTATTGTCGCAAATTTTAATTACGCCAGGGATTGCCTTTTCTATAGTAAATTATTCAAAAAATAATTTTTTACTATCGCAAATTTCAATCCGCCAGGGATTGCCTTTTCTATTGTTAATTATTCAAAAAATAATTTTCAACTGTCGCAAATTTTAATTACGCCAGGGATTGCCTTTTCTATAGTAAATTTTGCAAAAAAATAATTTTTTACTGTCGCAAATTTTAAATATCCCAGGGATTGCCTTTTCTATAGTAAATTATTCAAAAAATAATTTTTTACTGTCGCAAATTTTAAATACGCCAGGGATTGCCTTTTCTATAGTAAATTATTCAAAAAATAATTTTCTACTGTCGCAAATTTTAAATACGCCAGGGATTGCCTTTTCTACAGTAAATTTTTCAAAATATTAATTTTTTACTGTCGCAAATTTTAAATACGCCAGGGATTGCCTTTTCTATAGTAAATTATTCAAAAAATAATTTTTTACTGTCGCAAATTTCAAATCCGCCAGGAATTGCCTTTTCTATAGTAAATTATTCAAAAAATAATTTTCTACTGTCGCAAATTTTAATTACGCCAGGGATTGCCTTTTCTATAGTAAATTATTCAAAAAATAATTTTCTACTGTCGCAAATTTTAATTGCGCCAGGGATTGCCTTTTCTATAGTAAATTATTCAAAAAATATTTTTTACTGTCGCAAATTTTAATTACGCCAGGGATTGCCTTTTCTATAGTAAATTATTCAAAAAATAATTTTCTACTGTCGCAAATTTTAATTACGCCAGGGATTGCCTTTTCTATAGTAAATTATTCAAAAAATAATTTTCAACTGTCGCAAATTTTAATTACGCCAGGGATTGCCTTTTCTATAGTAAATTATTCAAAAAATAATTTTTTACTGTCGCAAATTTCAAATCCGCCAGGGATTGCCTTTTCTATAGTAAATTATTCAAAAAATAATTTTTTACTGTCGCAAATTTTAAATACGCCAGGGATTGCCTTTTCTATAGTAAATTTTGCAAAAAAATAATTTTTTACTGTCGCAAATTTTAAATATCCCAAGGATTGCCTCTCCTATAGTAAATTTCTCACAAATTAATTTTTTACTGTCGAAAATTTCAAATCCGCCAGGGATTGCCTTTTCTATAGTAAATTATTCAAAAAATAATTTTCTACTGTCGCAAATTTTAATTACGCCAGGGATTGCCTTTTCTATAGTAAATTATTCAAAAAATAATTTTTTACTGTCGAAAATTTTAAATATCCCAGGGATTGCCTTTTCTATAGTAAATTATTCAAAAAATAATTTATACTGTCGCAAATTTTAATTACGGCAGGGATTGCCTTTTCTATAGTAAATTATTCAAAAAATAATTTTATACTGTCGCAAATTTTAATTACGCCAGGGATTGCCTTTTCTATAGTAAATTATTCAAAAAATAATTTTTTACTATCGCAAATTTCAAATCCGCCAGGGATTGCCTTTTCTATAGTAAATTATTCAAAAAATAATTTTCAACTGTCGCAAATTTTAATTACGCCAGGGATTGCCTTTTCTATAGTAAATTTTGCAAAAAAATAATTTTTTACTGTCGCAAATTTTAAATATCCCAGGGATTGCCTTTTCTATAGTAAATTATTCAAAAAATAATTTTTTACTGTCGCAAATTTTAAATACGCCAGGGATTGCCTTTTCTATAGTAAATTATTCAAAAATAATTTTCTACTGTCGCAAATTTTAAATACGCCAGGGATTGCCTTTTCTACAGTAAATTTTTCAAAATATTAATTTTTTACGGTCGCAAATTTTAAATACGCCAGGGATTGCCTTTTCTATAGTAAATTATTCAAAAAATAATTTTTTACTGTCGCAAATTTCAAATCCGCCAGGGATTGCCTTTTCTATAGTAAATTATTCAAAAATAATTTTCTACTGTCGCAAATTTTAATTACGCCAGGGATTGCCTTTTCTATAGTAAATTATTCAAAAAATAATTTTCTAATGTCGCAAATTTTAATTGCGCCAGGGATTGCCTTTTCTATAGTAAATTATTCAAAAAATATTTTTTTACTGTCGCAAATTTTAATTACGCCAGGGATTGCCTTTTCTATAGTAAATTATTCAAAAAATATTTTCTACTGTCGCAAATTTTAATTACGCCAGGGATTGCCTTTTCTATAGGTAAATTATTCAAAAAATAATTTTCAACTGTCGCAGATATTAATTACGCCAGGGATTGCCTTTTCTATAGTAAATTATTCAAAAAATAATTTTCAACTGGCGCAAATTTTAAATATCCCAGGGATTGCCTTTTCTATAGTAAATTATTCAAAAAATAATTTTTTACTGTCGCAAATTTTAATTACGCCAGGGATTGCCTTTTCTATAGTAAATTATTCAAAAAATAATTTTCTACTGTCGCAAATTTAATTGCGCCAGGGATTGCCTTTTCTATAGTAAATTATTCAAAAAATAATTTTCTACTGTCGCAAATTTTAATTACGCCAGGGATTGCCTTTTCTATAGTAAATTATTCAAAAAATAATTTTTTACTGTCGCAAATTTCAAATCCGCCAGGGATTGCCTTTTCTATAGTAAATTATTCAAAAAATAATTTTCTACTGTCGCAAATTTTAATTACGCCAGGGATTGCCTTTTCTATAGTAAATTATTCAAAAAATAATTTTATACTGTCGCAAATTTTAAATACGCCAGGGATTGCCTTTTCTATAGTAAATTATTCAAAAAATAATTTTTTACTATCGCAAATTTTAATTACGCCAGGGATTGCCTTTTCTATAGTAAATTTTGCAAAAAAATAATTTTTTTACTGTCGCAAATTTTAAATATCCCAGGGATTGCCTTTTCTATAGTAAATTATTCAAAAAATAATTTTTTACTGTCGCAAATTTTAATTACGCCAGGGATTGCCTTTTCTATAGTAAATTATTCAAAAAATATTTTCTACTGTCGCAAATTTTAATTGCGCCAGGGATTGCCTTTTCTATAGTAAATTATTCAAAAAATAATTTTCTACTGTCGCAAATTTTAATTACGCCAGGGATTGCCTTTTCTATAGTAAATTATTCAAAAAATAATTTTTTACTGTCGCAAATTTCAAATCCGCCAGGGATTGCCTTTTCTATAGTAAATTATTCAAAAAATAATTTTCTACTGTCGCAAATTTTAATTACGCCAGGGATTGCCTTTTCTATAGTAAATTATTCAAAAAATAATTTTATACTGTCGCAAATTTTAAATACGCCAGGGATTGCCTTTTCTATAGTAAATTATTCAAAAAATAATTTTTTACTATCGCAAATTTTAATTACGCCAGGGATTGCCTTTTCTATAGTAAATTTTGCAAAAAAATAATTTTTTACTGTCGCAAATTTTAAATATCCCAGGGATTGCCTTTTCTATAGTAAATTATTCAAAAAATAATTTTATACTGTCGCAAATTTTAATTTCGCCAGGGATTGCCTTTTCTATAGTAAATTATTCAAAAAATAATTTTTTACTGTCGCAAATTTCAAATCCGCCAGGGATTGCCTTTTCTATAGTAAATTATTCAAAAAATAATTTTCTACTGTCGCAAATTTAATTACGCCAGGGATTGCCTTTTCTATAGTAAATTATTCAAAAAATAATTTTCTACTGTCGCAAATTTTAATTACGCCAGGGATTGCCTTTTCTATAGTAAATTATTCAAAAAATAATTTTTTACTGTCGCAAATTTTAATTACGCCAGGGATTGCCTTTTCTATAGTAAATTATTCAAAAAATAATTTTCAACTGTCGCAAATTTTAATTACGCCAGGGATTGCCTTTTCTATAGTAAATTATTCAAAAATAATTTTTTACTGTCGCAAATTTCAAATCCGCCAGGGATTGCCTTTTTCTATAGTAAATTATTCAAAAAAATAATTTTCTAATGTCGCAAATTTTAATTACGCCAGGGATTGCCTTTTCTATAGTAAATTATTCAAAAAATAATTTTTTACTGTCGCAAATTTCAAATCAGCCAGGGATTGCCTTTTCTATAGTAAATTATTCAAAAAATAATTTTCAACTGTCGCAAATTTTAATTACGCCAGGGATTGCCTTTTCTATAGTAAATTTCTCACAAATTAATTTTTTACTGTCGCAAATTTTAAATACGCCAGGGATTGCCTTTTCTATAGTAAATTATTCAAAAAATAATTTTTTACTGTCGCAAATTTTAAATACGCCAGGGATTGCCTTTTCTATAGTAAAATTTGCAAAAAAATAATTTTTTACTGTCGCAAATTTTAAATATCCAGGGATTGCCTTTTCTATAGTAAATTTCTCACAAATTAATTTTTTACTGTCGAAAATTTCAAATCCGCCAGGGATTGCCTTTTCTATAGTAAATTATTCAAAAAATAATTTTCTACTGTCGCAAATTTTAATTACGACAGGGATTGCCTTTTCTATAGTAAATTATTCAAAAAAATAATTTTTTACTGTCGAAAATTTTAAATATCCCAGGGATTGCCTTTTCTATAGTAAATTATTCAAAAAATAATTGATACTGTCGCAAATTTTAATTACGGCAGGGATTGCCTTTTCTATAGTAAATTATTCAAAAAATAATTTTTTACTGTCGCAAATTTTAAATATCCCAGGGATTGCCTTTTCTATAGTAAATTATTCAAAAAATAATTTTTTACTGTCGCAAATTTTAATTACGCCAGGGATTGCCTTTTCTATAGTAAATTATTCAAAAAAAAATTTTCTACTGTCGCAAATTTTAATTGCGCCAGGGATTGCCTTTTCTATAGTAAATTATTCAAAAAATAATTTTCTACTGTCGCAAATTTTAATTACGCCAGCGATTGCCTTTTCTATAGTAAATTATTCAAAAAATAATTTTTTACTGTCGCAAATTTCAAATCCGCCAGGGATTGCCTTTTCTATAGTTAAATTATTCAAAAAATAATTTTCTACTGTCGCAAATTTTAATTACGCCAGGGATTGCCTTTTCTATAGTAAATTATTCAAAAAATAATTTTATACTGTCGCAAATTTTAAATACGCCAGGGATTGCCTTTTCTATAGTAAATTATTCAAAAAATAATTTTTTACTATCGCAAATTTTAATTACGCCAGGGATTGCCTTTTCTATAGTAAATTTTGCAAAAAAATAATTTTTTACTGTCGCAAATTTTAAATATCCCAGGGATTGCCTTTTCTATAGTAAATTATTCAAAAAATAATTTTATACTGTCGCAAATTTTAATTTCGCCAGGGATTGCCTTTTCTATAGTAAATTATTCAAAAAATAATTTTTTACTGTCGCAAATTTCAAATCCGCCAGGGATTGCCTTTTCTATAGTAAATTATTCAAAAAAGAATTTTCTACTGTCGCAAATTTTAATTACGCCAGGGATTGCCTTTTCTATAGTAAATTATTCAAAAAATAATTTTCTACTGTCGCAAATTTTAATTACGCCAGGGATTGCCTTTTCTATAGTAAATTATTCAAAAAATAATTTTTTACTGTCGCAAATTTTAATTACGCCAGGGATTGCCTTTTCTATAGTAAATTATTCAAAAAATAATTTTCAACTGTCGCAAATTTTAATTACGCCAGGGATTGCCTTTTCTATAGTAAATTATTCAAAAAATAATTTTTTACTGTCGCAAATTTCAAATCCGCCAGGGATTGCCTTTTCTATAGTAAATTATTCAAAAAATAATTTTCTAATGTCGCAAATTTTAATTACGCCAGGGATTGCCTTTTCTATAGTAAATTATTCAAAAAATAATTTTTTACTGTCGCATATTTCAAATCAGCCAGGGATTGCCTTTTCTATAGTAAATTATTCAAAAAATAATTTTCAACTGTCGCAAATTTTAATTACGCCAGGGATTGCCTTTTCTATAGTAAATTTCTCACAAATTAATTTTTTACTGTCGCAAATTTTAAATACGCCAGGGATTGCCTTTTCTATAGTAAATTATTCAAAAAAATAATTTTTTACTGTCGCAAATTTTAATACGCCAGGGATTGCCTTTTCTATAGTAAATTTTGCAAAAAAATAATTTTTTACTGTCGCAAATTTTAAATATCCCAGGGATTGCCTTTTCTATAGTAAATTTCTCACAAATTAATTTTTTACTGTCGAAAATTTCAAATCCGCCAGGGATTGCCTTTTCTATAGTAAATTATTCAAAAAATAATTTTCTACTGTCGCAAATTTTAATTACGACAGGGATTGCCTTTTCTATAGTAAATTATTCAAAAAAATAATTTTTTACTGTCGAAAATTTTAAATATCCCAGGGATTGCCTTTTCTATAGTAAATTATTCAAAAAATAATTTGATACTGTCGCAAATTTTAATTACGGCAGGGATTGCCTTTTCTATAGTAAATTATTCAAAAAATAATTTTATACTGTCGCAAATTTTAATTACGCCAGGGATTGCCTTTTCTATAGTAAATTATTCAAAAAATAATTTTTTACTATCGCAAATTTCAAATCCGCCAGGGATTGCCTTTTCTATAGTAAATTATTCAAAAATAATTTTCAAACTGTCGCAAATTTTAATTACGCCAGGGATTGCCTTTTCTATAGTAAATTTTGCAAAAAAATAATTTTTTACTGTCGCAAATTTTAAATATCCCAGGGATTGCCTTTTCTATAGTAAATTATTCAAAAATTAATTTTTTACTGTCGCAAATTTTAAATACGCCAGGGATTGCCTTTTCTATAGTAAATTATTCAAAAAATAATTTTCTACTGTCGCAAATTTTAAATACGCCAGGGATTGCCTTTTCTACAGTAAATTTTTCAAAATATTAATTTTTTACGGTCGCAAATTTTAAATACGCCAGGGATTGCCTTTTCTATAGTAAATTATTCAAAAAATAATTTTTTACTGTCGCAAATTTCAAATCCGCCAGGGATTGCTTTTCTATAGTAAATTATTCAAAAATAATTTTCTACTGTCGCAAATTTTAATTACGCCAGGGATTGCCTTTTCTATAGTAAATTATTCAAAAAATAATTTTCTACTGTCGCAAATTTTAATTGCGCCAGGGATTGCCTTTTCTATAGTAAATTATTCAAAAAATATTTTTTTACTGTCGCAAATTTTAATTACGCCAGGGATTGCCTTTTCTATAGTAAATTATTCAAAAAATAATTTTCTACTGTCGCAAATTTTAATTACGCCAGGGATTGCCTTTTCTATAGTAAATTATTCAAAAAATAATTTTCAACTGTCGCAAATTTTAATTACGCCAGGGATTGCCTTTTCTATAGTAAATTATTCAAAAAATAATTTTCAACTGGCGCAAATTTTAAATATCCCAGGGATTGCCTTTTCTATAGTAAATTATTCAAAAAATAATTTTTTACTGTCGCAAATTTTAATTACGCCAGGGATTGCCTTTTCTATAGTAAATTATTCCAAAAATAATTTTCTACTGTCGCAAATTTTAATTGCGCCAGGGATTGCCTTTTCTATAGTAAATTATTCAAAAAATAATTTTCTACCGTCGCAATATTAATTACGCCAGGGATTGCCTTTTCTATAGTAAATTATTCAAAAATAATTTTTTACTGTCGCAAATTTCAATCCGCCAGGGATTGCCTTTTCTATAGTAAATTATTCAAAAAATAATTTTCCACTGTCGCAAATTTTAATTACGCCAGGGATTGCCTTTTCTATAGTAAATTATTCAAAAAATAATTTTATACTGTCGCAAATTTTAAATACGCCAGGGATTGCCTTTTCTATAGTAAATTATTCAAAAAATAATTTTTTACTATCGCAAATTTTAAATACGCCAGGGATTGCCTTTTCTATAGTAAATTTTGCAAAAAAATAATTTTTTACTGTCGCAAATTGTAAATATCCCAGGGATTGCCTTTTCTATAGTAAATTATTCAAAAAAAAATTTTATACTGTCGCAAATTTTAATTACGCCAGGGATTGCCTTTTCTATAGTAAATTATTCAAAAAATAATTTTTTACTATCGCAAATTTGAAATCCGCCAGGGATTGCCTTTTCTATAGTAAATTATTCAAAAATAATTTTTTACTGTCGCAAATTTTAATTACGCCAGGGATTGCCTTTTCTATAGTAAATTATTCAAAAAATAATTTTCAACTGTCGCAAATTTCAAATCCGCCAAGGATTGCCTTTTCTATAGTAAATTATTCAAAAAATAATTTTCTACTGTCGCAAATTTTAATTGCGCCAGGGATTGCCTTTTCTATAGTAAATTATTCAAAAAATAATTTTTTACTGTCGCAAATTTTAATTACGCCAGGGATAGCCTTTTCTATAGTAAATTATTCAAAAATAATTTTCAACTGTCGCAAATTTTAATTACGCCAGGGATTGCCTTTTCTATAGTAAATTTTGCAAAAAAATAATTTTTTACTGTCGCAAATTTTAAATATCCCAGGGGATTGCCTTTTCTATAGTAAATTATTCAAAAATAATTTTTTACTGTCGCAAATTTTAAATACGCCAGGGATTGCCTTTTCTATAGTAAATTATTCAAAAAATAATTTTTTACTGTCGCAAATTTTAATTACGCCAGGGATTGCCTTTTCTATAGTAAATTATTCAAAAAATAATTTTCAATTGTCGCAAATTTTAATTACGCCAGGGATTGCATTTTCTATAGTAAATTTTGCAAAAAAATAATTTTTCACTGTCGCAAATTTTAAATATCCAGGGATTGCCTTTTCTATAGTAAATTATTCAAAAAATAATTTCTTACTCTCGCAACTTTTAAATCCGCCAGGGATTGCCTTTTCTATAGTAAATTATTCAAAAAATAATTTTTTACTGTCGCAAATTTTAAGTGCGCCAGGGATTGCCCTTTTCTACAGTAAATTTCTCACAAAATAATTTTCTACTGTCGTAAATTTTAATTACGCCAGGGATTGCCTTTTCTATAGTAAATTATTCAAAAAATAATATTTTACTGTCGCAAATTTTAAATATCCCAGGGATTGCCCTTTCTACAGTAAATTTTTCAAAAAATAATTTTTTACTGTCGCAAATTTTAAGTGCGCCAGGATTGCCTTTTCTATAGTAAATTATTCAAAAATAATTTTCAACTGTCGCAAATTTTAATTACGCCAGGGATTGCCTTTTCTATAGTAAATTATTCAAAAAATAATTTTATACTGTCGCAAATTTTAATTGCGCCAAGGATTGCCATTTCTACAGTAAATTATTCAAAAAATAATTTTCTACTGTCGCAAATTTTAATTACGCCAGGGATTGCCTTTTCTATAGTTAATTATTCAAAAAATAATTTTTTACTATCGCAAGTTTTAATTGCGCCAGGGATTGCCTTTTCTACAGTAAATTTTGCAAAAAATAATTTTTTACTATCGCAAGTTTTAATTACGCTAGTTATTGCCTTTTCTATAGTAAATTATTCAAAAAATAATTTTTTACTGTCGCAAATTTTAATTGCGCCAGGGATTGCCTTTTCTATAGTAAATTATTCAAAAATAATTTTATACTGTCGCAAATTTCAAATCCGCCAGGGATTGCCTTTTCTATAGTAAATTATTCAAAAAATAATTTGTTACTGTCGCAAATTTTAAATACGCCAGGGATTGCCTTTTCTACAGTAAATTTTTCAAAATATTAACTTTTACTGTCGCAAATTTTAAATACGCCAGGGATTGCCTTTTCTATAGTAAATTATTCAAAAAATAATTTTTTTACTGTCGCAAATTTCAAATCCGCCAGGGATTGCCTTTTCTATAGTAAATTATTCAAAAAATAATTTTCAACTGTCGCAAATTTTAATTGCGCTAGGGATTGCCTTTTCTATAGTAAATTATTCAAAAAATAATTTTTTACTGTCGCAAATTTTAAATACGCCAGGGATTGCCTTTTCTATAGTAAATTATTAAAAAAATAATTTTCTACTATCGCAAATTTCAAATACGCCAGGGATTGCCTTTTTTTATAGTAAATTATTCAAAAAATAATTTTCTACTGTCGCAAATTTTAATTACGCCAGGGATTGCCTTTTCTATAGTAAATTTTGCAAAAAAATAATTTTCTACTGTCGCAAATTTTAAATATCCCAGGGATTGCCTTTTCTATAGTAAATTATTCAAAAAATAATTTTATACTGTCGCAAATTTTAATTACGCCAGGGATTGCCTTTTCTTAGTAAATTATTCAAAAAATAATTTTTTTACTATCGCAACTTTTAATTGCGCCAGGGATTGCCTTTTCTATAGTAAATTATTCAAAATATTAAGTTTTTACTGTCGAAAATTTTAATTGCGCCAGGGATTGCCTTTTCTATAGTAAATTATTCAAAAAATAATTTTCAACTGTCGCAAATTTCAAATCCGCCAGGGATTGCCTTTTCTATAGTAAATTATTCAAAAAATAATTTTCTACTGTCGCAAATTTTAATTACGCCAGGGATTGCCTTTTCTATAGTAAATTTTGCAAAAAATAATTTTTTACTGTCGCAAATTTTAAATATCCCAGGGATTGCCTTTTCCATAGTAAATTTCTCACAAAATAATTTTATACTGTCGCAATTTTAATTACGCCAGGGATTGCCTTTTCTATAGTAAATTATTCAAAAAATAATTTTTTTACTATCGCAAATTTTAATTGCACCAGGGATTGCCTTTTCTATAGTAAATTATTCAAAATATTAATTTTTTACTGTCGCAAATTTTAGTTACGCCAGGGATTGCCTTTTCTATAGTAAATTATTCAAAAAATAATTTTCAACTGTCGCAAATTTCAAATCCGCCAGGGATTGCCTTTTCTATAGTAAATTATTCAAAAAATAATTTTCTACTGTCCCAAATTTTAATTACGCAGGGATTGCCTTTTCTATAGTAAATTATTCAAAAAATAATTTTTTACTATCGCAAATTTCAAATCCGCCAGGGATTGCCTTTTCTATAGTAAATTTTGCAAAAAAATAATTTTCTACTGTCGCAAATTTTAAATATCCCAGGATTGCCTTTTCTATAGTAAATTATTCAAAAAATAATTTTCAACTGTTGCAAATTTCAAATCCGCCAGGGATTGCCTTTTCTATAGTAAATTATTCAAAAATAAATTTATACTGTCGCAAATTTTAATTACGCCCAGGGATTGCCTTTTCTATAGTAAATTATTCAAAAAATAATTTTTTTACTGTCGCAAATTTTAAATCCGCCAGGGATTGCCTTTTCTATAGTAAATTATTCAAAAAATAATTTTCAACTGTCGCAAATTTTAATTACTCCAGGGATTTCCTTTTCTATAGTAAATTTTGCAAAAAAATAATTTTTTTACTGTCGCAAATTTTAAATATCCCAGGGATTGCCTTTTCTATAGTAAATTATTCAAAAAATAATTTTCAACTGTCGCAAATTTCAAATCCGCCAGGGATTGCCTTTTCTATAGTAAATTATTCAAAAAATAATTTTCTACTATCGCAAATTTAAGTGCGCCAGGGATTGCCTTTTCTATAGTAAATTATTCAAAAAATAATTTTTTACTGTCGCAAATTTTAAATATCCCAGGGATTGCCTTTTCTATAGTAAATTATTCAAAAAATAATTTTCAACTGTCGCAAATTTCAAATCCGCCAGGGATTGCCTTTTCTATAGTAAATTATTCAAAAAATAATTTTCTACTGTCGCAAATTTTAAGTGCGCCAGGGATTGCCTTTTCTATAGTAAATTTTTCAAAAAATAATTTTTTACTGTCGCAAATTTTAAATATCCCAGGGATTGCCTTTTCTATAGTAAATTATTCAAAAAATAATTTTCAACTGTCGCAAATTTCAAATCCGCCAGGGATTGCCTTTTCTATAGTAAATTATTCAAAAAATAATTTTCTACTGTCGCAAATTTTAAGTGCGCCAGGATTGCCTTTTCTATAGTAAATTATTCAAAAAATAATTTTTTACTGTCGCAAATTTCAAATCCGCCAGGGATTGCCTTTTCTATAGTAAATTATACAAAAAATATTTTTCTACTGTCGCAAATTTTAATTGCGCCAGGGATTGCCTTTTCTATAGTAAATTATTCAAAAAATAATTTCAACTGTCGCAAATTTTAATTACGCCAGGGATTGCCTTTTCTATAGTAAATTTTGCAAAAAAATAATTTTTTTACTGTCGCAAATTTTAAATATCCCAGGGATTGCCTTTTCTATAGTAAATTATTCAAAAATTAATTTTTTACTGTCGCAAATTTTAAATACGCCAGGGATTGCCTTTTCTATAGTAAATTATTCAAAAAATAATTTTCTACTGTCGCAAATTTAAATACGCCAGGGATTGCCTTTTCTACAGTAAATTTTTCAAAATATTAATTTTTTACTGTCGCAAATTTTAAATACGCCAGGGGATTGCCTTTTCTATAGTAAATTATTCAAAAAATAATTTTTTACTGTCGCAAATTTCAAATCCGCCAGGGATTGCTTTTCTGTAGTAAATTATTCAAAAAATAATTTTCTACTGTCGCAAATTTTAATTACGCCAGGGATTGCCTTTTCTATAGTAAATTATTCAAAAAATAATTTTCTACTGTCGCAAATTTTAATTGCGCCAGGGATTGCCTTTTCTATAGTAAATTATTCAAAAAATATTTTTTTACTGTCGCAAATTTTAATTACGCCAGGGATTGCCTTTTCTATAGTAAATTATTCAAAAAATAATTTTCTACTGTCGCAAATTTTAATTACGCCAGGGATTGCCTTTTCTATAGTAAATTATTCAAAAAATAATTTTCAACTGTCGCAAATTTTAATTACGCCAGGGATTGCCTTTTCTATAGTAAATTATTCAAAAAATAATTTTCAACTGGCGCAAATTTTAAATATCCCAGGGATTGCCTTTTCTATAGTAAATTATTCAAAAAATAATTTTTTACTGTCGCAAATTTTAATTACGCCAGGGGATTGCCTTTTCTATAGTAAATTATTCAAAAAATAATTTTCTACTGTCGCAAATTTTAATTGCGCCAGGGATTGCCTTTTCTATAGTAAATTATTCAAAAAATAATTTTCTACCGTCGCAATATTAATTACGCCAGGGATTGCCTTTTCTATAGTAAATTATTCAAAAAATAATTTTTTACTGTCGCAAATTTCAAATCCGCCAGGGATTGCCTTTTCTCTAGTAAATTATTCAAAAAATAATTTTCCACTGTCGCAAATTTTAATTACGCCAGGGATTGCCTTTTCTATAGTAAATTATTCAAAAATAATTTTATACTGTCGCAAATTTTAAATACGCCAGGATTGCCTTTTCTATAGTAAATTATTCAAAAAATAATTTTTTACTATCGCAAATTTTAAATACGCCAGGGATTGCCTTTTCTATAGTAAATTTTGCAAAAAAATAATTTTTTACTGTCGCAAATTTTAAATATCCCAGGGATTGCCTTTTCTATAGTAAATTATTCAAAAAAAAATTTATACTGTCGCAAATTTTAATTACGCCAGGGATTGCCTTTTCTATAGTAAATTATTCAAAAAATAATTTTTTACTATCGCAAATTTCAAATCCGCCAGGGATTGCCTTTTCTATAGTAAATTATTCAAAAAATAATTTTTTACTGTCGCAAATTTTAATTACGCCAGGGATTGCCTTTTCTATAGTAAATTATTCAAAAAATAATTTTCAACTGT